>JAJIBD010024672.1:0-22500 GCA_021461705.1 Cryptotis parvus | reverse complement strand
GTACTGGTGGCGCCAAGGACTTCCAGGGTAACCTTGTATCCACCCCCTCCTCTAGGCATATCATTGTTTCATATTCAGGCCCAAGTGGTCAACTGTCTGCTGGGTGTGGTGCCTGGATCCCCTGGGCACTGCTTGAGAACATTCTTCAAACAAAAAGTAGTTGTGAGTTTCGAGAGATAGTACATCAGGTAAAGGCAATTGCCTTGTCGGCTGTTGACCTAAGTCCAGCACATGTGACTCCACGCATTGCCAGGAGTGAGCTCTGAGCACAGCTGAGTATGTCCAAAACAAAAATCAGGAAAGACAATTTTAATAACCAAAGCATAGTTCAGTAAAGCCAGCATATACAAGCACTTGAATTTTGGTGGCTGAAGTTGAACTCAATGACCTTTCAACAAGTTATAGAACCCTCTTGAGCTTAATGTTCTCTTCAGTATAATGAAGATAAAATAACCTGCTTCCTAGAGGAAGAGACATATGTAAAATGCTTATACCAAGTCTGGACAAAGTGAATAGTAAATGACATTACTGGTATCATATGAAAAGTTATTCTGTGACCAAGTAAAGAATATGGTCATTTCTTGATTTTATATATATAATATGTATAACATATATATATATTAATATATAAATATATATTTATATATCAATATATTTATATATAATGCATTTATAAGCAATTTTAAAAGATTTTCTCCCTTTATGGTCCAGCTAAGAAATTTTGTTTATTCAAGTATTTAATATCTATAAGGCACATACTGAATTTCATTCCTTATACAATGTAGGACATCGGTTACATAAAGCTCTATAAACACAGCACAGAACATCATGCAATGCAGGTTAGGAATACGGACCAGTGGTAGAGCACTTGCCATGCACATGCAGAGGTTTGATGCCAGAACCACAGGAGAAAAAAGAGTGAGGATAGTTTGGTGCTGCAGCTACAAAGAACTAGATATTTCTGCTTGGTTTGGTTTGGGGGTCACATCTGGGGTTTCTCAGGACTTATTCCTCGCTCAACACTTTGGGATCACTCCCAGATGGGCTTAAGGAACCATATGTGGTGTCAAGTTTGGAATCTGGGTTGGTCACATACAAGACAAGCACCCTACCCACCATGCTATGAATCTAGCCCCACACTAGCTATTTTTATATGTGTTATCATGATAATATTTCTTTAATTTTTTTTTTTTTTTTTGCTTTTTGGGTCACACCCAGCAATGCTGAGGGGTTGCTCCTGTCTCCACACTCAGGAATTACTCTTGGAGGTGCTCTGGGGACCATATGGAATGCTGGGAATGAAACCTGGGTCAGCCACATGCAAGGCGAATGCCCTACCCGCTGTGCTGTCACTCCGGTCCCATGATAATATTTCTAAAGAAATGGAGTTCAATAATGGAGTTTCTGAACAGTTTATCAGTGATTTCATCCCTAAAAAATATTAAACAGTCATTAAAATTATTTTTAAACCTGATATTGCATATGGACCTCCATATATTATGTAAACGTACAGAGGAAGTTCTAAATTGGTAGATACCGAACTGAAACCGAGAAGGAAATAAGGAAGTAGGGAGTGCTTTAAAAGAATAATTCTCTTATTGGTTATGTTCAAGCCTTTACCTGGAGAAGGAATTAACGTATAAGTGAATATAATATACACATAAAATTTTTACATAAAACAAATAACACGGTCCTACACACTTTCCTTAATCTCTAATTGCCAAATTTCCCAGGGATTTCAACTTCAAAGAAGGTTCAATGGTCAGTTTGAAGGAAAAAAAATTCTGCCTGCTTCACAAAAAATACACTTCGATCCTGGTCTTTTCAACATCCTAAAATATAAGACAGAGACATAATTATTTTTTGTTAAAAAAAAACCTGTATAAAGTTCTAAATTTAACTATTTAAAAAATGTGCACACTTGGTAATACCCCCTCCACCTCACCAACACACACACACACAGGCAAAGACACACAGACACACACACACAGACACACAGACACACACACACACACACACACACACACACACACACACACACACACACCCTCCCATGGAGAACCTGGGTCTGAGGGCCCACTGTGGTCTGAGGCTCTGAGCACAGCTGCCTGTCTTTCTCCTTCTTGTCTTCAACTCCTGAGACTGCCACTTCCATTCTCTCATTTGCAGGAGTCTCAGTAATAGCAGCCTGGATGAAGCAATAAAAGAAATCCTGGCAGGGGCAAGGGGAAATACTGGGTGATGGCAATTTTTACTTCGATATGTGGGGTGCTAAAGATTTCAATTTTAACCAATCCCATTCCTTCGGCTTGCTTTCCAGTAAATCGATTCACCTTGAAATATAGTGAAGAGGCAGAAATGATGTAAAGTGTGACCAATCCATTTAAATAGGAAAGTGGTAATATACTGAGTCCATAGAAAGCCTTATATATGAGGGACAAATGTGTGCCATTGTAAGCAGATATTTTATACATACACCTTATGTTTAACCTGGAACCTGCCTAGGTTTAATCCCCAGCTCAATACATGGTCCCTTAGCGCCCCTCCAGGAGGAATACCTGAAAGCAGCAGAGCCAGGAGTAAGCCCTAAGAAACACCCATCAAAAATTTGCATATCCTAGATATTTTATCAGCAAGCATAATAACATGATGTGTATATATATAGATATATATTTTATATGCATATATAAAGCATTTTGAAAACAGAAATATTTTATGTAACATTTCAGTTATGATTAAGTGAATATAGCAACATATTAACAAAATTTTAGGTTAATGTCCTAAATATAAATTCTAACAAGTGCTCACAATTAACACATAATGGCTAATAGCAGAGTATATAGGTATAAATAGAAATTACCCTCCTATAAGCTTTTTAAAATACAGAATTATAAAGTATGATTTTTTCATCATACTTTATATGATGTCTTGTGTCTTCACTGAGAGACACAAGACTCAGAGACACGGTGTAGAGCTGCTACCGGCTCTCCCTGTGCCCAGCCAATCATGAGGCACCCAGGAGGGAAGGCGGGTTCTAGCGCTGGCCTGTCATCCTAGCAGAGCCTCGTAAGAAGCCAGAGGAACCCCCACACCATGAGGGCCGCCATTTTCAACAACCAGACTCCACAGCTTGTCAGAGCTCCACCCAGCAGAAAAGCCGATCTTTCCCTGTTTCACAGGGAAATCAATATATGCGTGAGATGAGAGACTGCTACAAGAGTATCCCACCCGCACGACAGAGCCTGGGAAGCTACCCATGTCTTATTTGATATGTCAAAACCCAGTAACAATTATGGACCTCGTTCCCATGACCTGAAGGAATGTTTTGAGGCTCTTCCTGTCCCTGGAGCAATCAGATGCCCTTGGGCTACACTTGCTTGAGACAGGACTTATGGAGACATTACTGTGCCCCAAGCAAATCGATGAACATCGGGAAGACAAGTGATACAAGTGAACAAAATATGATTTTTAAAATTCAGGCTAAGGGTCCTGAGCCTTATACCTAACTTGAGGGTATTCTTGCTATTGGGAAGGTAAGAATTTACAGTCTCTGCTTGTTTTTGCCTGTCGTCTACATTTCAAGATGTATATAAAAATGTTTTGATATACATCTTAAAATGTACAATTCAACGTGCATCCAAGTACAATAGTTTGGGTCTTTGCCCTGCCAGAGGCAGACCCAGTTCCACACTTAGCACCCTATTGCGCCCCCAAGCCTGCCAGAAGTGATCTCTGAGCACAGAGCCAGCGGTAAGCACTGGGCACCACCAGGTATGGCCCAAAACTAAGCAAACAAAAAACAAAATCCAGGCTAAGACTTGGAAAAACAGAGGTACTAGAGTGCAAAATTTGAGAGAAACTTCACTCTCATCCTGCCTGCTTCTAGCTGTGGCCCTGATGAAAACGCCAGTATTTCTCATTAGCACAAACAAAAATCATTCATTACTGCCAGGCACTACTTTATGAACTTTACATATCTTAACTAATCTAAAGAAATGTCATGACTATAAATAGGCTGGGTGAATGACAAGTAAAATGTTTTTGAAAACCATAATTTAAAAAAATCCCAGTTAGACATGAGCTCTGATGCGATCTCTGGGGTCAACAGATTCATCCAGATGTACCAGGAAGTCACAGACCTTGCACTAAATCCCGCATTTTCCTTAGCATTAGGCTGCATGGTATTTCCCTCTGAATTTATGCCAATTGCCCTTTTACTGATCTCTCTCCCTCTGTAGCAGTTTGACAGGCACTAGACTTCAGATCTATCTATCAAGGCATGATATGATTGACAGACTTCAATAGAAAAAAGGAAACATTTTCATTTTCTGTATTACTTCTCCTACTTCAAAAATTGAAATGGATAATGGAGCTTATGATAGCCTGACTATACTTCAACAAGATAATATGTTTATATTTAACCCCATGCTAGAACCAAGGAAGGGGATTTCCTCAACACATTATCTGGTATCTAGCTACAGATGATTTACTGTTGCACACGGAAATGTAGTTGAAGTACAAGATGGATTGTAATATTATATTGTGGTGTATATCCTGTTCACATCAGGCCTTCGTAATAAAAGGCCAACGGCAATCTACAGAACCTGTCTTAAATCTGCCATCTAAGTTACCAATTGTAAAATAAAATGATCAAAGTGTGGGTTATCTCTGTGCTGCCATCCCCAGAGAAAGTGGTGTGCAAAACATCTTCCTTTTTATTTATTTGCATTTTGTAAAAAGAAGCATAAAGTAAAAACCTTTGTTTTATGTGGACTGAATAAAGATCACATAATATCTTGCTAAGTAGATTTGTTTTAGATATTATAGGCTATAGTCTGTATTATACTTTTATCTAGTGAACCTTTTACTGCTGACAAGAAAATATGTTTATGAAAATAACAGACTAAAATGAATTTTGTAAGTCAGAATCTTATATGCTAAAATCCTGCTGAGAACAATTTTAGCAAGTCTTTATTTCACACAAGAAATCACCTTTTCCAGCAAAATGATATTATTTTAAATAACTTCTTGAAGATGCTATGGAAATAGACCAACAAAAACAAGTTAACATTACATAGAGAAAATACAAATAAATTTCTAACAAAAGCTTGTTGGCTTTATAAGCAAGTAAGCGTATGAACATTAAAGGCCAAGCTTCCCGGTCAAAAGGGATTTTCATGTGAGTAGAGGACAGAAATGGAGAGTATGTGTGTGGAAAAAATGTAGGAAGTCTGGAGCAAATCTTCCTCTCTTCTAAAATAGAATCAGGATAAACTGAAGGTTTAAAGAATTCTTGGAAAGGAAAAAAAAGTCCTTAGCCATATTTCTCTGTTCTTCCCTGATATCTGACACAATCCAACTATGAACCTTATCTCAATTAATCATAATATTTTATATATATTAGTATAGTATACATACATGTATAATATACAAAGTATTAATGCATATACTATAATAGACTAACATATATTCTGAAATATATTTGTCATCTTTATACATGTATATATAGCATAATATTAAATATCTGGTGGAATTGATCACAGCCCAGCTCATCGAGATCCATCCTGCAGCAGTCTTTTAAATCCAGCTCAGGTATGCTGATCCAGAGACTCACGGACATGGAGCAGAGCTGCTACTGGCTCTCTCTGTGCCCAACCGCTCACGAGGCACCCAGGAGGGATGGCGGGTTCTAGCCCTGGCCCGCCACCCCAGCATAGCCTTGCAACAAGCCAGACAACCCCCCACTCCATGAGGTCCTCCATTTTCCACATCCGACTTCCCTCTCTTCAGAACTCCACCCAGCAGACCAGCCTATCACAGCCCAGCTCATGCAGCCGCAGCAGCTGCGTGGTTCATCAGCTGCTGGATTTAGAGATGACTACAAGAGTATGCTACCCGCACAGCAGAGTCTGGCAAGCTACCCGTGTCGTATTTGATATGCCAAATACTAGTAACAATTATAGAACTCATTCCCATGACCTGATGGAATGGTTTGAGGCTCTTTATGTTCCTGGAGCAAGCAGGTGCCCTTGGGCTCTACTAGCATGAGACAGGGCATATGGAGATGTTACTGGTGCCCATTCGAGCCAATCGATGATGAACGGGAAGACAGTGATACAGTGATACAGTGTGGAATTGATATTAAATTTACAATGAAACTGATAACAGTAAAATGTGACAAAATAATGATCAGAAAATGTTAGGGGACAGTACAGCCACATTTGGTTGATCTTATGAAACGATAACTGGCTACATGTAGATCTGACACGTGGAATGTTTTTAATGATTATCATTTTACTTTTTTCTATTTATTTTATTGAGGTAAAGGTTCATAAGACTGCATGTGTCTTAGTGGAAGGGTTGGGGGGGGGCAGATAGGCTAGAGATGGGACCACAATGACAATGATAGTTGTAAATGATCACTGTGGATTAAGAACTGAGTGCTGAAAGTAGGTAAAGAGATAAACATACTGAGATAACCTCTCAGTACCTATTTTCCTGTTTTGCAAACCATAATGCCAAGAAAAGAATAAGAAGGAGGAAGAGGAGGAGGAGGAGGAGGAAGAGGAGGAGGAGGAGGAGGAGGAGGAGGAAGAGGAGAAGGAGGAGGAGGAAGAGGACGATGACGACAACGACAAGGACGGCATTGTCATCGACAACGACAATGAGGACAAAAACCGAGAGCAAGGAGCAAAGAAGAGGAAGAGGTGGAGGAAGAGGAGGAGGTTGGAGGGGGAAGAGAAGAAAGAGAAAGTAGTGTCATAGAGGCAGGCTAGGACAAGCTGGGGCCAGGAGGGTGGCAGGGGGTAATAGGTGGCATTTGTGGTGGGAAATGTATACTGGTGAAGGGATGGGTATTGGAACATTCTATGACTGAAACTCAATTATGAACACTTTGTAACTGTAATTCACAGAGATTCAATTTAAAATAATGACTGAATATGTTTTAAGGATACAATTTCATATGTCCCCAAAATACAAATTCATGGAAACTTTTTAAAATTTTTAATTTTTTTGAGTCACCATGAATCACAAAGTTTATTCATTTGTAATTCTTTTACAATCTGCAATTTATTTATAATTATTTACTTGTAATTGGTCTTGTGGCAACACCAATCCCTTCACCATTCTCTACTTCCCTCCACCAGTGTACCCAGTTTCCCTCCCACCACCTTTCTGTTTCTGGAGCAAGTGTGTATTTCCCTTAATAAATTGTGACTCATGGCCGGAGCGATAGCCCAGCAGGTAGGGTGTTTGCCTTGCATGAGGCCAGCCCATGCTGGCCCGGGGTTCAATTCCTGGCATATGGTCCCCCGAGCACTGCCAGGAGTGATTCCTAAGTGCAGAGCCAGGAGAAACCCCTGAGCATTGCCAGGTGTGACCCAAAAAAGGAAAAAAAATAATAAACTGTGACTCACAATACTGTTACTGATAAGGTATCATGCATCTCACTTTACCATCTTTCAGCATCCTTTTCTCTAGAATAACCATTTCCTTCCACCATTATCTTGCTGTATTTTTTCTTGTCTTTCTCCCCACCCACCCAAGCCCCTCTACCTGAAGACTAATTCTAATGTCCTTTCTTTTTGTTGGCTTTGGCCATTTGTTATTCTCCTACTGTTTCTTTATATCTCCCATATGAGAGAGATGGTTCCATGTCCCTCTTACTCTGAGTAACTTCACTTAACCTGATACTCTAGACCCAACCACATAGAGAGAAATTGCACGACTTCATCTTTTCTTACAGCTGACTAATATTCCCTGTTGCACATGTGCCATAGCTTCATAAAGAAAAGTCATCTTTGCTTGGGCACTCGAATTGTTTCCAGATTTTGGCTATTGTGAATAGTTCTGCAATGAATATACGGGCGCAAATGTCTTTTCTGAATTGTGTTTTTCTTAGGACCTAAGGGTTTACTGTAGTATTCATCTGACAACACTGTGAGATGTTCTTAAATTCTTGGTTTCAGTCCCCAATCTTGTCAATAATATACTATGTGTGTCACCTAGAATTATTCTGAGGTGGTCACATTTTCCCTAAGCACTTCCTGTCATACTGAAGATGTGTGGGCAAAGGTGTTTTCCTTGATTTAAAGCTAAATTTCTTACTTTGTTTCATTAAATAATACCTACACTAATATACAAACAGAGTAGAAACAACATTGAATTTTGTTTTCTCAGTATTGAAAGATTATGTTAGGGCCCAGGACAATAGTACAGCAGGTAGAGCATTTGCCTTACATGTGGCCAACCCGGTTTGATTCCAGCATCCCAGATGGCCCCTTGAGCACCACCAGGAGTGATTCCAGGAGCAGATCCAGGAGTAACCTCTGATATTTGGGTGTGAACCAAAAAAGCAAAGAAAGAAAAATCTATTCTGTTAGAGGTTCAGGAATCACTCAGTGGTAGCATACCTGCCTAGCGGGCACAAAGCTTTGAGTTCAGTCCCCATTTCTATTCCATGTGTCAAATACAATACAGGAGGCATTATCATCTGGGGTCCCCAGAACTATAACAATGTGTTCAGACTCCAGCCACACCACCACCCGGTGTGCTAGAGGATCAGAACCAAAGTGTGAGATCCCAGTGAGGACCACAACTACAAAAAAAGGAGGTAAACGTTGTAACTAGGTGATTACAAAGTGTGCCACAAACGTGTTATCACAACTACCATGAAGGGAAAGGGTGAAATATTATATGAAGATTCTTGTCTTTTTTTTATCAGTGACACAGAAATTCCAATATTTTTTTAAATCCTGGCAAATGTCTTTTTATTTTGTTTTGTTTTTGCTTTTTTGGTCTCACCCGGCTATACTCAGGGATTACTCCTGGCTCTTTGCTCAGGAACTACGCCTGGCAGTGCGCAGGGCCCATATGGGATGTCAGAGATCGAATCCGGTCGGCCTCTTGCAAGGCAAACGCCCTACCCACTGTGCAATCGCTCCGGCCCGCAAATGTATTTTTTAAATTATACAAAATCTTAACTTCCATCTTTCTAGCCATCTTTCTTCCCGTTTACAGTTTATTGCCCCATCCACAGTTAATGGGGGTCCTTCATGTTCATGATCTAGAAAATCATACTACAATTTTGCTAAATGTAAAAAAAATATTTTAAAAAACGTAGGGTGGAGCAATGGTACAACAGGTAGGGTGATTGCCTTGCAAGCAGCGATCTGGATTCGAACCTCGGGATCTCATATGGTCCCTCAAGCACCACCAGGAGTGATTCCTGAGTGCAGAGCCAGAAATAAGCCTGAGCATCACCACGTGTGTCCCTTGGCCCCCAAAAAATTAATGAAAGAAAAAAGAATAAACTTTATCTTTCAGTTTCTCTTTTCAAACTGCTAATATCACCTCATTTAAAATTTTTATAAAAGCCAGCATTTTGCTTTAGGTCAAAGAAGAGAATCAGTGAAGTTAGAAGTAAAAGAGATCTATTTGCTCATCTGTATTACTGCCAGAACAGAATTATTCCTTTTAGTGGTATTTCTGGTTATAAATGTCATAACTGACAGTATTTTCAGCTTTTATCTTAAAAAAGATTTGTAATTGAGCTCCATCAAAATAGGTGATGCTCATATATTTTCTGCATTCACCCTGTTCTATTTTACCCCTGAATTTTCTGTTTTTTCTTTACATTCTATACCAAAATATGAAGAGAATTGTCATCATTTTCAGACTGCATTGTGTCATCTTTTTGGACATCACTTAACTGCGCAATATACTACATAAATCTTCCTTCATAAATCAATGCCTCCCTTTCATTAATCATTCTTGTTATTTGCCTCTGGGTTCCCTCCAAGACTGTCAATACTGCTTGTTTATTTAGGTGCTCAAAATTGAATACAGTTGTCTCAGAATAATTTCAGCTACTCTGTATAAGAGACCACAGCTCCCTTCAACTCAGTGCTATAAAATTATCTCAAATAGTACTGCTCTTTTGGTTTTAATATTTACTGTAAATTTGTCCACATTTCACCTATTCTTTCTTTCTTCTTTGGTTGCTTCAAGCAATTTTCTTTTTCCTATTCTCATCTCCATTAAGTGCCTCTGACATGAGTTTTGCCAATATCTTTTTGCACTTTTTCTGAGATCAATTTCATTTGTTTTCATTTCATATTTCTAACTTGTTTGGGTGTTTCTGAATAGCACTGCTGTTAATACCCAAGCCATTTATCAAAGCATGTAACATTTACATTTCCCAATTTTATCTTCACATTAGTATTTTATTCATTCTTCCTTTCTGACTAGGGATAAACAGATGAAGTATAAACTTGTGTGACCCACTAAGACTACGACTGTGACAACTTTGCACAACACCACTATTTTTACCTTTTACAGGAAGCCTATAAGCTGTTTGTAGTTTTTATGGATACAGTATAATCAAAAGTACATGGAATTACCATGTCCAGCAGCCAAGATTAAAAGATTTGCTCAAATCTTAACACAATTTATCAATGACCTACTACGTTCCCACCAATAATCTATCTTTTCTACAGATAAACCTCTGTGAAATCTGTCCTTCAAGGAGTCTGGATGTATGGATTGTGGATTGCCCTTATTTCATGGTCTTATTTACTTTGGAATTTATTTTGGGTTAAGTTTTGAGCATCCCTCCTTCAGAGGAACTTACTAGTATTTAGAATGCATTTAAATTGTTTCAAATGCACATCAGAAGATATAACACAAGCACAGAAATAGCTCAAGGGGCTGAAGAGATAGTACAGCAGTTAGGGTGTTTGCCTTGCACACAGCAGACCCAGGTTCTGTCCCCACACTCTGTTTTTTTTTTTCATTTTTGTGTCATACCCAGCAATGCTCAGGGGTTTCTCCTGACTCTGCACTCAGGAATTAGTCCTGGTGGTGCTCAGGGGACCATATGGGATGCTGGGGGATCGAACCTGGGCCGGCTCACACTGGCGCGTGCAAGGCAAACGCCCTACCTTCTGGACTATCGCTCTGGCGCAATCCCCACACTCTATATAGTGCTCCAAATACTACCAAGAGTAATTCCTGAGAGAATAGCCAAGAATAAACTTGAGCATTGCTGGTTGTGGCAAAATAAATATTTAAGCAAATAAATTGTATCACTTGTATCACTTGTCTTCCCATTGTTCATCAATTTGCTCGAGTGAGTGCCAGTAGCGTCTCCATTTGTTGGGAATGAGGTTCATTATTGCTACTGTTATTGGCATATCGAATATACCATGGTTAGCTTGCCAGGCTCTGCCATAGTTCTTGGATCATCCCAGGGGGCCTAGTCCTTTTCTAAGTCAGACCAACAACTATCCAGGACCCATGGGGCAGAGCCATGGGTATAGACAAGCCTGTCTCCTGTCTGCTACCTGCCGACAAAGCTGGGGGTACCGCAGACACACCTGCAACACCTCGAGAGGAAGGGCAAATAAATTAGATTAAATAAATAAATGAATAAATAAATAAATAAATTGATAAATAGATAAATAAATAAATAAATTGATGAATAAATGAATGGATGAACAAATAAATAAATCACTTGTATCTCTTGTATCACTTGTCTTCCCATTGTTCATCAATTTGCTCGAGCAGGCACCAGTAACATCTCCATACGTCCTATTGCAAGCAAGTGTAGCCCAAGGGCATCTGCTTGCGCCAGGAACAGGAAGAGCCTCAAACCATTCCTTCAGGTCATGGGAATAAGGTCCATAATTGTTACTGGTTTTTGGCATATCAAATAAAACACAGGTAACTTGCCAGGCTGTGCCGTGTAAGTGGTATACTCTGGTATACTCTCAGTAGAAGGCTCTCATCTCGAGCATTTACTGATGAAACTCAACGGGAAAGATCAGGTTTTCTCTTGGGTTGAGCTCTGAGGAGCTGTGGAGTCTGGATGTTGAGAATGATTGACCTCATGGTGTGGAATTTCCTCTGGCATCTTGCTAGGCTCACTGGGATGATGTGTCATGGCTAGAACCTGCCTAGAACTGTATGCAGTGTATAAATGTGAAAGATCCTGGGAAGGACCTAATCGCAACATCCAGTACTATCTAAGACTGTCACGCAGACACGGAGCAGCCACACACCGACGGAGCTGTGTGTCTGGCATGTCTGTCTTCCAGCATTGCTTTAATGGAGGTGGAGGAATGGGAGGAGGAGCCCAAATTCCCGCACCAAGTCCAGCCAGTGTGTCCCCTCCACTGCACGTGTGAGCAACCCATGGAGCTCCAGAGGGTGGTAAAGGGCTCAGTCAGCTCCTGGCCAAGTCCACCATAGCTCCAAGGGTTCACCACACATGTGAGGGAGGGCCACACTGGCCGGACTTGGAACGGGGATTTGGGGGTCCTCCTCCCATTCCTCCATCTCCATGCCAGCAACCCCGGAAGAGAGACACACCAGACATGCAGCTCCGTGGGCAGCCCCGAAGAGAGACATTCCAGACCCAACCACTCCAGACCCACAGTTGCTCTGTTTGGCCCCACGTGGAAGCAATCCATGGAGCTTCAGAGGGCGGTAAGGGGCTCCGCCAGCCCCTGGCTGAGTCCAACATAGCTCCAAGGGTTCTCTCACGAATGAATGAATGAATGAATGAATGAATGAATGAATACACAAACAAATAAATAGATAAGTAAATAAATAAATATAAATAAATGGGTGAATAAATAAATAAATTGGCTAAAAATTATGTAGTAAGTGAGTTGCAGCATGACAGCAACTTCAGGAAGCGGCTTACTACTCAGGATGATCATTTTGCCCCAGCTCATTATTACCCCCATGCACAAAAGTAGCAACTAAGAAGCAGTGCATTTCTTTGTCTCTCCATAATTCTCCTAGAGCATACAAAGACATCCTAACCTTAATCACTTAGACACACACTGGGGACACACACACACACACACACACACACACACATACGCACACTCCAAACTGCATATGTCACAATGGGAGAAAAACACAGAATCCTACAAGGGGCAGTGAGTGAAGATGGTAGCCCAGAAGACTCAACCAGTAGTAACGAGCTATATAACTTCTATAATAAGGAATCTAGAGAAAAATTAAAAATGTTTTAAAAGCTCAAAGAAACTATGTAACAGATCACCAATAATACATAAGAGGTAATATCAGAGCAAAACTACAAACAGAAATGAAAACACTTGGTAGGTGAAATGAAAAACTCACTGGAGGACCTCAGCAGCACAGAAAATACTGCTGAAGACAGAATCAGGGAGCCCAAGCTGAGGTGCAGAAAACCTCCATAGAAAAAGCAGATGGAAAAAAAGCCTAAAAATAAACAGCTGACAAGAGAACTTTGAGATGAATTCAAAAGGAACAACATAAGAATCATCCGCATCCCAGAAGACCAGGAAGGCAACCCTAGTGAAGAAGCAACAAAGACATCATCGCTGAGAAGTTCCCAGAATTGAAGAGTGCATGCACCAGATCCAAGTGGCCCAAATCGCACTAGATAAAAGAAATCCAAATAAAAAATCTCTGAAAAACATCCTAACAACAATGACTTAAAGTATGTTATATAAGTAACATAACTTTACTGATAAACAACAATTCAGAAACTTCCTAGACTTAAAACCATCTTTAAATTTGAAGAGAGGCTGGGCAATAGCCCAGTGGGTAGGGGCTTGTCTTGACGCCGGCCGGCCTGTGCCGCCCGGGTTAGATATCTGGCATCCCATATGGTCCCCTGAGCACCGCCAGGAGCAATTCCTGAGTTTAGAGCCAGGAGTAACCCCTGAGCGTCGCTGGGTGTGACCCAAAAAAGCAAAATAATAATAATAATAATAATAATAATAATAATAATAAAATTGAAGGAATTTTTGTCTATATAGTCAAAGCCATTTACAACAAGCCCACAGCATACACTATATTCAACAGGAAGAAACTAAAAGCCTTCCCTATAATATCAGGCACTAGACAAGTTTACCCATTCTTACCCCTTCTTTCCATATAGTAAAGGAAGTATTCACCTAGCAATTAGACAAGAAAAAGATATCAAGGGTATCCAGATAGGAAAGGAAGACATCAAGCTCTCACTATTTGCAGATGACATGATACCACATTGAAAAGTCCTTAAGACTTTGAGCTGCCCGGGAACCAGTATGCAGAGCCTCGCGGCTGGGGAGACTGGAGCCCGGGCTCGCGCCGAGCCCAGCTGACGATGGGATCCCAAGGAGGGCAGATGGGTTTTGGGTGTTGGCCCATCGCCTCTGGGGGTCCCGAAGCAGCCAGATGAAACTCGCCCATCACACTAGCCACCATCTTCACTGTCCGGACGCTGAGAAACTGACCCACGACCAGATCAACTGAGCAAAACCAGTTCGAGCCCAGGTAGGCGGCTCCCAGAAGCGGGAATCACTGGGAATTCGCCAGATGGAGTCAGGGTTAAGCCACTCCCCCCTCCATTTTGTCGAGCCTGGTGGACCCGCCCAGGAGCTGCCCAGGAACCAGTATGCAGAGCCGCCAAGCGGCTGGGGAGACTGGAGCCCAGCTCGCGCCGAGCCCAGCTGACGATGGAATCCCGAGGAGGGCAGATGGGTTTTGGGTGTTGGCCCATCGCCTCTGGGGGTCCCGGAAGCAGCCGGATGAAACCCCGCCCATCACACTAGCCACCATCTTCGCTGTCCGGATGCTGAGAAACTGACCCACGACCAGATCAACTGAGCAAAACCAGTTCGAGCCCAGATCGCTAAAATAGTGAAACAGTAATGTCTTTTAATGCACTGTATTCCACGAAGAGCAGGAAAGTTTATCGGGAAGGAGATATAAAGACGAAAAGAAATGACATACAGAATCTGCCAAGTAGTTGAGGTGCGGGAGGGGGAGGGAGGTGGGGACATTGGTGATGGTAGATGGGTTTGGGTGGAGGGATGGGTGTTGGAACACTGTGGATCCAAAACTCTACATGAGCATCTTTCAATTGTATGTCTAAAATGGTTTAATGATATTTGGGGGAAAATAATAAAATTAAATTTAAAAAAAAAAGAAAAGAAAAGTCCTTAAGACTTTACCCAAAAAGCTCCTAGAAACAACCTATTGAGGCAGGTTACAAAATTAATACACAAAAGTCTGTGAAATTCCTATACATAAATAATTAAAGAGAAGAAAGAAGAATTTTTTTTTGGCTTTTGGGGTCACACTTGGCTATGTTCAAGGTTACTCCTTGGCTATGCTCAAGGTTACTCCTTGGCTATGCTCAAGGTTACTCCTTGGCTATGCTCAAAGTTACTCCTGGCTTTGCACTCAGGAATTACTCCTGGAAGTGCTCAAGGAACCATATGGGATACCAGGGATCAATCGCTGGTGGGCCGTGGTGCAAGGCAAACACCTTACCCACTGTACTATCATTCCAGCCCTGAAAGAAGAAATTTTTAGAAAGCAATCCCATTCATAATTGTGCTTCATAAAATCAAGCACCTTGGAATCAACTTAATAGAGAGGTGAAAGACCTATACAAGAAAACTACAAAACACCACTTCAAAAAATAAAAGAAGACACAGGGACATGGAAACATATGCTCATGAATGGGATGACCAATATTATTAAAATGACAATACACCCCAAAGCATTGTACACATTCAATGAAGTCCCTAGAAGGATTCCCATATCACTTTTCAAAGAAATAATTCAAACATTGCTAAAATTCATATAGAACAATAACACCCCCTCACCCTGAATAACTAAAGCAATTCTTGGGGGTTGGGAAATGATAGGAATAACTTTCCCCAACTTTAAACTGCACTACAAAGCAGAAGTAATTAAAATAGCATGGTATTGGAGTAAAGACAGACCTTCAGACCAATGGAATAGAGTTAAACATCCTGAGACAGACTCTCAGTATTTGTATATGATCAGATCACCTTTGATAAAGAAACAAACAAAAAAAAAAGAGTGGAGCAAGGAAAACCTCTTCAACAAGTGGTGCTGGGAAAACTAGTCAGCTACAGGCAAAAAAAAACATTACCTCAGACTGCTTTCTAATTCCATGCACAAAAGGCAAATAAAATGTATTAAAGATCTTAAGAGGCCTAAGCAATAGCACAGTGGGTAGGGCTTTTGCCTTGCATGCAGTCAACCTGGGTTCGATTTTTTGGTATCCCATAAGGTCCCTCAAGCACTGTCAGAAGTAATTCCTGAGTGCACAATCCCTGAGCATCACTTGGTTAAGAAAGGAAGGAAGGAAGGAAGGAAGGAAGGAAGGAAGGAAGGAAGGAAGGAAGGAAGGAAGGAAGGAAGGAAGGAAGGAAGGAAGGAAGGAAGGAAGGAAGGAAGGAAGGAAAGGAAGGAAGGAAGGAAGGAAGGAAGGGAGGGAGGAGGGAGGGAGGGAGGGAGGGAGGGAGGGAGGGAGGGAGGAGGAGGAGGGAGGGAGGAGGGAGGGAGGGAGGGAGGGAGGGAGGGAGGGACAGGAAGGAAGGAAGGAAGGAAGGAAGGAAGGAAGGAAGGAAGGAAGGAAGGAAGGAGGAGGGAGGGAGGGGAGGAAGGGAGGGAGGAAGGGAGGAAGCAAGGGAGGAAGGGAGGAAGGGAGGAAGGGAGGGAGGAAGGAAGGAAGGAAGGGGAGGGAGGAAGGAGAGAAGGGAGGAAGGGAGGGAGGACGGAAGGAAGGAAGGAAGAAAGGAAAGGGAGGGAGGGAGGAAGGGAGGGAGGGCGGGAGGAAGGAAGGAAGGAGGAAGGGAGGGAGGGAGGAAGGAAGGAAGGAAGGAAGGAAGGTCTTCATATCAGAACTGAATAAATAAATAAGGTACGAGAAAAACTTAAGCAGAACTTTCAATGACACTGAAACCAAAAGGCTTCTTCAAGGATGAAACACCACTGACAAAGTGGAAGCAAAGATAAACAAATGGGTCTACATTAAATTAAGAATCTTCTATACTTTAAAAGAAATGATGACCAAGATACAAAGATAGCCCACAGAATGAGAAAAAGTATTTACCCAGAACCCATATGATCAAAAATATATAAAGCACTGGTTGAACTTTACAAAAAAAAAAAATAAAACCATCCCCATCAAAATATGAAGAGAAGAGATGAACATAAACTTCTTCAAAGAAGAAATACAAAAAGCACATGAAAAAAGTTTTCTACATCTCTAATCATAAGGTTGATGCAAATCAAACAACAACAATAATAATATATTACCTTATGCTGAGAGAGAGAAAGACACAAAAGAACGCCTGTTTTCAGAAACTCTCGAGCTCATTCGCCAACGTGGCAAGGCGCGAGCCTCAGGAGACCAAATGCTAACATCCAAGCTTGCTAAACAGTGCAGAGAAGTGATAAAAGACCTCAAAGACAGAAGAGCAGAAATACTGGAAGATGCAGCAGAAGCCAGGAAAAGCATTCGCGACTGCCCACCTTTCCTTTGCCAACTATAAGACCAAGATGACTGCCCTCCGACGCCCTGATGGATCTATCACATCTTCCAGAAAGGCAATGGAGAAGATTATCCAGGACTTCTACTCAAATCTCTTTGATAGCCACATCCACCTGCCCACATACCAAATTCCACAGGATGGATATGTCATTCCCAACGTTCTCCCTTCGGAATCCGACATGCCATCTCGCCGGTAAAGAAGGGAACAGCACCAGGCCCAGACAAAGTCAGACCCGAACACCTGAAGAATCTGCCGTCGGTACTCATCAATACACTAGCTCGGCTCTTCACATGCTACCTGTCTGAATGCAAGGTGCCCTCCCAATGGAAAACCAGCAAAAAACAGTTCTACTGTTCAAGAAGGGAGACATTCACGACATCGGCAACTATCGCCCCATCTGCCTGTTGTCTGTCATCTACAAGCTGTTTACATGAGTCATCCTGAACAGGGATTAGCAGAACACTAGATGAAGGGACAACCATGCGAGCAAGCTGGCTTCCAGAAAGGATTCAGCACAATCGACCATATCCACACGGTAACCAAGCTCATTGAGGTTTGTAGGGAGTACAAGATGCCGCCTGTCTCACGCTCATTGATTTACAGAAAGCCTTTTGATTCTGTGGAGACTGAAGCAGTCATAGAAGCCCTAGCCAAACAGGGTGTTCAAACCCAATACATCAAGATCCTTCGTGAGCTGTATTACAGATTCACCACCAGGATCTCACCATTCTACAAAGAAGTGATCATTAATGTGAAAAAAGGGGTTCGACAGGGTGATACCATTTCACCAAAACTCTTCAGCGCCACCCTCGAGAACATCATGCAACAATTAGAATGGGAAGGAATGGGAGTGAAGATACATGGTTGGCAACTACACCCACCTCTGCTTTGCTGATGACATCGTTCTAATAACACCAAACATTAGCCAAGCGGCACAAATGCTGGCTGACTTTGACCGAGAATGTGGAAAGATAGGTCTACAGCTGAATCTAAAGAAAACTATGTTCATGAAAAATGAACTAGTTCCAGAGGTCCCATTCACTCTCAATGGAACAAACATCTCTGAATGCAGCAGTTATGTGTACCTAGGTCGCGAAATCAACATGACGAATGACCTAAAACCTGAGCTGCGCAGGAGGTAGAGAGCGGCATGGAATGCCTTCAAAGGCATCGAAGAAATAGCTAAAAGGACAAAGAACCTCCGGCTTCAGGCACATCTCTTTGACTCCACTGTTCTCCCTGCATTAACATACGCCTCAGAGACCTGGGCCCTACAAAAGCAGTATGAGAATGCTATTCGGGTCTCCCAGAGAGGAATCGAAAGAGCTATGCTTGGAATATCACACCTCACTCAAGTGAGAGAAGGAATCCGAGTTCTGACCTCCATCACTATTCCAGAATCAGGGATGCTGTCTCGTTTGCCAAGGCATCGAAAATCAGATGGGGTGGACATGTAATGCGATTTGGAGACAACTGCTGGACTAGAGCCGTTACCAACTGGATCCCATGGGATGTCAAAAGATCACGTGGCCGCCCACCTACAAGATGGTCAGACTTCCTTGTAAAGACCCTGAAGGAACGGTTTGAGGCTCTTCATATTCCTGAATCAACCAGATGCCATTGGGCTACATTGGCACGTGATAGGGTCCAATGGAAATGTTCCTGGCGCCCGCTCGAAAGCAAATCGATGAATAACGGGATTCAAGTGATCAAGTGACCTTATGCCACCACATATAAGATGGTCAGACTTCTTTTCAAGACCCTGAACAAACGGTTTGAGGCTCTTTTGTATTCCTGGAGCAAGCAGATGCCATTGGGCTACACTGGCACATGACAGGGACAAATGGAAACATTACTGGTGACTGGTGCCCGCTCTAGCAAATTGGTGAATAACGGGATGTCAAGTGATCAAGTGATGCCACAGAGACTGGCATACATAAATAGAACAAGAACAACTCAAGCTGGCATGGATGCAGCGATAAAAGGTCTCTTCATTCATTGCTGGTGGGAATTCTTATTATAGGCCCAATCTTTTTGGAAAACAATATGTACATTTCTCAAAACATTAGAAATTAAGCTTCCATAGAACCCAGCAATACCACTCCTGAAAATATACCCTAGTGGCCAAAAAAGCACCATGCAGAAAAGCCATCTGCACCTCTATGCTTGCTGCAGCACTATTTACAATAGCAAGAAACAACCCAAGTGCCCTAGAAGAGATGAGTGGATTAAGAAACTATAGTACATCTACACAATGGAATACTACGCAGCCATTTGGAAAAATGAAGTCATGAAATTTGCTTGTACAAGGATAGTCATGGAAAGTATATCACGCTGAGTGAAATGAGTCAGAAAGAGAGGGACAGACAAAATGATCACACTCTTTTGCAGGATAGTAAAAAACGTGGCATGAGAACAACACCCAAAAAGCAATAGAAAGAAGGACTAGGGGGATTGGTCCGTGAACTGGTCCATGGTAGGAAGCTTGCCACAGGTGACTGGGTTAGGGTTGGTGTGCAGTTAGCACCGAGAAGGGGCCAGTATGCCAGTATGTCAATGATAGTAGGAAATGATCACTCCGGGCAAGAACTGAGTGCTGAAAGGAGGTAAAGTGACACACCTCTTAATCTGTCAGTAACAGTTTTGCAAACCACAGTCCCTTAAAGGAAAAAAGGGAAGAGAAAAAGAAACTGTCTGCCATAGAGGCAGGCTAGAGAGAGGAGGAAAACTAGGGACATTGGTAATGGAAAATGTACACTGGTGAAGGGTCCGTGTTAGGACATTGTATGAGTGAAACCCACCAGTGAATAGATTTGCAACTATGTGTTTCATGTTAATTCAGTAAAAAAAATGTGTAGTAAGTAGGAGCGTGTTCTTAATGTTCTTCCAGTGTCCACAGGCTTGATGTATGACATCACCTTCAATTGACAGATTAGAAAGCTCTTGTGAATCTGCTATGATGAGATCCAACCTTGCAGTTGTTCTTAATATTTTCCTAACAATTGCACTCCCAAGGTTTTACAGGCCTCTAATCATTCTAATTTAATCTACACACAGTCACACAACTAAACGACTATATGGATAAAGAATACTATAATGAACTGTCAGCATACATGTGCTTCTTCTCCAGAGGAACTATTATTCACACTGCATTTTTTTTGTGATCAGTTCCCTACTTCAAGGCAATTGTTAACTAAACTCGGGTTGAAGGGGTATTGCGGGCCATTGGTTGCTAATGGCCAATGGTTGCTAATATAATCCTTATTAAATTATGAAGCACAAATATGATGATTGGTATAAATGTATAATATAAGTTTAATATTTTAAGTAAAGACTAAACATACAGCTTTTTGTCCCATTATTTTTCTAACTATATGCTATATGGGTAAGAATTTTATTCTTCCCACCTACTACTACTTTTTTTTCAGTGCCTGGAAGCAATCAGGGTCTCATATATGTGAAGCATAGCTAACCCACATCCCTGGATAATCTTTAATCTCTCCCTGAGTAATCATGGAGATTGTCATGTCTCACACAGTGAAGTAACCAACCATATTCAATTTTAAGATCTATAATCTTCTTTAATATAGATTCTAATTAATAATTTATATATTTGATCAAATATCTAATACATACATATTCTGTTACTAATTTCTTTGAACCTTGTTATATTCTGTTTTGAATTTTTAATATTAATTATTGAGTTTTTCCCCTCTATGTCTTATCATTTTTAATACCCTTTTTAGAATGTCAAAGCTATTTGTATCTATTAGCAACACAGATTAAAAAACCAAAAAGCTAACAAAAATTAAAATTCTAAGCAAATGATGTTCATGTTATAAAGTCCATTGTTTAAAAGTATGTGTGCTATCCAATAGTGAAGACCAGACTCAGAGTCAATTTATGCTTCATATATAGTTCTAAAATAATGTTAGCAGTCTTCTAATATTAAACTAGGTCAGGAAATTTGAAATGGAGCAAAAGAGTCAGCATTCTGAGAGGTAGGTGTCAACAATGTAATCTACAGAGAAACCCAGAAAAAAAAACTATTACAGAGTGAATCACTAAATTTGGAACAGATAGCTCTCTACATCTCAACTGACTGAAGCTATCACTGTTCAGTGAGTAAGTAGATCATAATAATAATATATCCATTTATTCTTCTTGGTTCCTGATAAGTTAAGGAAGTGCATATGTTGCAGACTGCCTTCCATCTAAACTAATTTCTTAGATTTTTGGTTCTTAAAATAGATACTATTTAAATTGTTAGCACTTTTAAGGGGGAACAATAATTTACAATGGTATTAACATTCTTTTAGGTATACAATGTTTCTGGACCACACCCACCACGAAAGTACCTATAAAAAACAAGTTATTGTTAAAAGAACCAACTCGCCAAGAGTCAGGCCTTTCTATTAGTGGCAATGTATTTCTAATGTCTTTGTTGACATGAACACAACTAAAGCCTAATCTTTTGAGAACATAAATTTCTCCAGGATTAGTTTTGTTCTACTTGTTTTGGATACAGAAAGACTCTGAAATTACAAAATAAAAGTTTAGAATCCAGGCAAAGAGATAATAAAGGTCAAGGTGCTTGTGTTACACATGACAGACCCAGGCAGATCCCCAACCCTCATACGGTCCCCAACCACCACCAGGAATGACCCTAAGCACAGAACAGGAGTAAGCCCTGAGAACCACTGGGTTTGGTCAAAAAAACAAACCAAAGAAAGTTTCTTTTGAACAGAATTCAAAGTACCTCAGTTTTCATTTTATATAAAGAGCCACTATTACAAATAATACCATGTTGGTCTTCACAAATTACAGGTCACAATTAGTAAATGGACACGAAATCAGTTTGGTGGGTTATAACTAGGTTTCTTAATGCAAAGAATAAAATATCCGAATTGTTTATATTTAATAAGGTTAAACTTACTTTAAAAATTCACAGTATTTCTATGCATGTGGATTGCTAGAGCTCATCTAATAGACTGTGACGTAAGTGTGTTTCTTGCTGTAGGTCACCAACAACACAAAATGTTGTAAGTCCCTAATCTGATCTAGCCTTAAGCTTTTAATGAGGTGAACTATAAGTGTTCTCAGAGGAAGAGCCATCTGTGCATTCCTTTGCACTCTTAAA
>JAJIBD010024671.1:0-108299 GCA_021461705.1 Cryptotis parvus | reverse complement strand
TGCAGGACTCCCAAGGGCCGCTGCATCTTCACTCGGTAGATAAGGGGGGTAGTCTAAATGTGGCAGTTTATCCGACCATGTATGCTGTACTAGCTGGTGTAAATATTCTCCCATGCTATCACAATCATCGTGGCTTAGCTAGATCTTACCAGCATATTAGCCTGGCCACGTAGGACACCTAAGTAATTAGACCAGAGAGAAATGCTGTTTGCTTCCCAAAACAAACAAGCATGGCTCCCTGATAAAATATAAAACTACAATGAAGTAGAGGAGACTTGTGAAGGCTTGGAGAAATATTTAACTGGCATTGGTGTTGATCTTTGGTACAGTGACATGCCATCTCAGAAACCCCTTCTCTACATTTCCAAAGGCATTCCCGGCTCAAAACATTAGCACAGTAAAGGCCCTAGGTGAGATGCAGGGAGGGATTACCTAAGGGCATTGGACCCTCCCCTGCTTTCCATAACAATGGGAGGAAGGTCTGGAGTTCCGGGGCGGGGTATAAACTAGCCGGTTCCCCGCCTCCCGCTCTTCTTCCCGGTGGGATCTCGCCTTGTGAGCATTTATTCCCCTTGGAAGTTTTACACGTAGTGGTCGCCATCTTGGCCTACACTTGGCTGGGGTTCTAGCCTGGAATCCTAAGCATCGGGTTTTTCCTTTTGCTGATTTGTATGCCTGAACCTGTGATAAGTAAAAGCCTTTAAAAACCGCATCCATTCCTCGGCCGGCTGGAGGTAGAAGGGAACTCCAGCTTCCCGGCACTGTCGGGACCCCGCGGAGCGCCCGACATTTGGCGCCCCCTGGTGTGGGCACCACGAACATCGCTCTGGTCTAATTATCATCGGACAGAGATCATCTGCCTCCGAACCGTGAGTAAAATGATGGATATCTCATGGTATAGATACATTGTGGCCTTTATTGGCTCGGAACCATACATAGCCCAGTCTATAAAGTTCCTTTCTGAGAACTACTCTATCTTTTCACAAATCATCTGGGTCCTTGCGATTTTTAAACTGTAACTTTGTGTAAGGACAATGTTTAATAGAGAGAGGGAAGAAAGTAATAAATTGAATGCAATCTTAAGGGACGAGGTTTACTCAGTGATTGAAGAAATAAGTGAGGATCATAAATCTACAGGTAGACTGGTCTTAAAGCTTGAGTACAGAATTATTAAACAGAGTTTAAAATTTGAAAAGAAATTAGAAGAACAGGAAAGTAAAAATTATTAACCAGGATTTTAAAATTTGAGGAAAAATTAGAAGAACAGGATTTAAAATTCAAAGAAAAAATTAGAAGAACAGGATTTAAAATTCAAAGAAAAAATTAGAAGAACAGGAAAGTAAAATTACTAAACAGGATTTGAAGTAAAGTTTGAAGAGCAGAAGAAGGATATCGGTAAAATCAGCACTATCTTAGAGGAAGAAATTGACAGACAGAGAGATAGAATAGATGGACAGAAAGAGGAGGTTTGGAAGTTACACATAAGATTGAAAGAACAAAAGGAAGAAATATATAGGAAACTTGAAAACTTAAAACCAAGAAATGGATGTGTTACGCAGGGAGATTTCTGATTTCATAACTTATCAATCAGGACCTAGCGCATACCCAATACTGAGGCATGAAACAACTAAAAGCCGCTTCACAAACACGCCCCAAAGCTGTAGACTTGAAAAAGGTGTATACATTCCCAGCAAAAAAATCTAAAAAGAATTCTAATGTGGCTGATAACTTAGAGGAGGAACAGGAAAAACCCAGGAGGAGGCAAATTCCCAAGCTGAAAATCTCCCCAGAGTTAATACCCTCACTGGGGTAGATGTTCCTCTATGCCAGATACCACAAGCTCTGATGAGGAAGAACGGAGGAAACAGATTAGCTCGAGTCAGAGAGCAAAGTGCAGCAATCTTTCTCATGACCAATCTAAAGATAAAGTAAAACCGATTCATGAAGACTTTAAAATTGAGGCAATAACCCCGTTTAGGAAGGCTTGCGACAGGTTTGGAATATCAAGTCCTTATACTTTAAAATATTTTAGCTGATTGGAGCGAAAATGATCAGTGGGTATTGGGAGACTTTGAAACGGTAGCCCATACTTGTCTAAACAAATCACAGTATATGCAATGGCATATGTGGTATGCAGATGGGGTTAACCAGAATATTGACACTTTAAGAGAAAAGGAATCAGGCCATACTATAACTTTTTGCCATGCTAAAAGGTGAAGGTGAATGGAAAAAGAAAGCAAAACAAGCTGACATTACCTGAACCTATTTTAGAATTTGTTCGGGAGACAGCATTAAAAGCGTGGGAAAGAGTAGGTTCCGACCGGGAATTTCTAGGTAGCTATACGAAAATTTACCAGGGTCGTGATGAACCATACTTTGATTTTGTTGGGAGATTATGTGAAACAATCCAAAGACAGGTTCAAGACCCAACCACTCAAGAAATCCTAAAACGAAACTTAGCATATGAGAATGCTAATCAAAAATGTCGAGCATTACTATATAGTATTAAGGAAAAGGATGACCTCATGGGGTATCTAAAGGCCTGTAGAAATGTCGGTTTAACCTCCCATAAAACACAGGGATGATATAGAGGCTTATCCCATACAGCAGGAGGATCAGGAGAGGGATGAAATGTCAGACAGCTCTAGGGGGGAGAAACAATAAACTTCAAAGGATAAACAATAATCGGAGAAACTATTCTAATAATCGCAGCTCCACCCCTCGGAGGGCCCCACCTGGACCATGCCCAAGGTGCAGAAAAGGAAAACATTGGGCCAGAGACTGTCGGTCTTGGAGGCGAAGTCAGCCTCAGGCCTCATCTGGACAGATAACCTGCTTTAGCTGCGGAAAGAAGGGACACACCCTTAGAGATTGCCATCTTCTAAAACTATCAATACAGGGCAACATTCTCAATAATCCCTTTATAGGAAATGTTGCATGGACCCCTCCCAGGTTCCACAAGCTCCGCAGGCTCAAATAACATCTATGCCTCCCCTAATGGGGGAAACTGGGTGGGGGCCAGCCCCAGGCCCAGCTGAATCCAGGGGCACTCTCCTTCATTCCACCTGCCCAGTATCCTCCGAATCAGAATCCACAGAATTACAGTCAATAAATGCTCTCTGGCCTACCCCATCAGGCAGTGACAGTCTCGACATTCTCTGCCCTAAGACTGTCACAATATACCCAAGTCAAGACCCCTACATGCTAAAAACAGGGATAAAAGGACCTGCTCCCCAGGTAGTATGGGTTTAATTCAGGGGAGCGATTGGCTGAAATTTAAGGGAATTATGGTGCATTTCGGACTTCTGGATCCTGAATCTCATGGAGAGATAATACTGTCACTATCTGTGCCAACTAAATGGACTTTTAAAAAAAGGGGAACCACTTGCTAAACTATTATTATTTTTTGAGGATCCGTGTAGTCAGTCCGAACACCCTACAGCTGGTGGCTTAAACAGTACCAACCATTCTGCCAACTTCATTGTTGGTTATGCAGCCACACAGAACCAAGCCCACCAGCCACCTGCTAACTATCTAGTTGGGTACACTGCCAGAATTTCTCAGGCCAAGCGGCCGGTTATACCCATCGAAATTTATAAAAGGAAATTCAAAGGCATGTTGGATACAGGGGCAGACATATCCATAATCTCCACCAAGTATTGGCCCTCTAACTGGGCCCTAAAGAAAGTGTCCCATAGCCTGAGCCGGGGTAGGCAATATCTCCTCCTCTCTTCTCCGACAGAGTGCCAGGTGGCTGCCGTGTATTGGCCCTGAAGGGAATGTAGCCATGGTCCAGCCTTATATAGCCCCTATGCCTTTAACTTTATGGGGTCGAGGACATGCTGGAGCAGTGGGAGGCAGTAATCCACATACCTCGTCCAATTCCCGGCTAAGCACCAATTCCAGCTCTCCATAATAAGCCTAACACCGGAGTAACCCTTTTTAATTGGGGCCGCTGTGGTTAAGCGCCCACTCCCTATCCGTATTCAGTGGAAGTCTGATACCTATATGGACACCACAGTGGCCCCTCAATACCAAAAAAGTTAGAAGCGCTAACAAATCTAGTGGAAGAACAGCTGAAATTAGGACATATTGAGGAAACGCTTTGGAATGGAATTCTCCTGTTTTTTGTAATACAGAAAATATCAGGCAAATGGCGTTTGCTGATTGACTTAAGGAATGTAAATTCTACTATGGTCCCCATGGGAACCCTACAACCTGGGCTCCTCTCCAGCAGCTATTTCTAAGGATTGGCCGCTAATTATCATAGATTTAAAAGACTGCTTTTTACAGCATACCTATCCACCCATATGATCGGAAAAGGTTTGCATTTTCAGTCCCTTCCATTAATCATAAAGGTCCTTTACATAGGTTTCAGTGGACAGTATTGCCCCAAGGAATGACTAATTCACCTACGATGTGTCAACACTTTGTTGATGAGGTTTTGCGACCCATTCGGTGCTAAATTTCCTGGTGCATATATCATCCACTACATGGATGATATCCTGCTAGCTTGTGATAATTCCAGAGATCTCCAGAATTTATATAGTGATGTAATGACAGTTTTACCAGAGGCTGGCTTACAAGTAGCTCCGAAAAAATTCAGATGCAGCCTCCATATGAATATTTGGGCTATGCTCTTGACCGCACTACAGTGCGTCCTCAAAAAATTTCCATTAGTCACAAAGGGCTCAAAACCTTGAATGATTTTCAAAAACTGCTGGGCGATATCAACTGGGTGCGCCCCTCCCTTGGTATTCCTAACTGTGAGCTCAGTAACCTGTTCCACACCCTTGAAGGTGATCCTGCTTTAAATAGCCCAAGGCAGCTAACTCCTAAAGCTCAGAAGGAATTAGATTTTTTTTCATGGATCGGCTTCAAAAATCTTACCTCTCCAGATTTAATCCCGGAGAAAAGGTATGGTTCTTGGTCTTCAACACTCCCGGAGTCTCCAACTGCTGCTATAGCCCAATTATCTGGACCGTTAGAATGGGTTTACTTACATAACAAGCAGTATCGTACTGCTACACCTTACCTTGAGATGATAGCTAACCTTATAATTAAGGGAAGATCAAGAACCCAAGTATTACTTGGACATGATCCCCATGTAATTGTACTACCTGACCCTAAAAAAAGAAATTGAAGCTGTTTTACCACTCAGTGAAATCCTTCAGAGAGCTTTAGCAGATTTTTCAGGAGAAATATCTTATCATTACCCAGCTGGAAAAACCTGGGAATTTCTGAAAAAAGACACCTTTTGTAATTTCCACCATTGTCCGCTCCTCTCCCCATTCCTGATGCTCCAGTGTATTATATTGATGGCTCCTCATCAGGAAGGGGTGGAATTACAGGTCCTTCGTTGACCACTACTGTACATACAAATTATAAATCTGCCCAACAAGTGGAACTCGCCACCCTGATACATTTACTATCCCATGTATCTGGCCCATGTAATGTGGTGAGTGATTCTGCATATGTAGTTGGTTTATTTCCTGGAATTGTCACTGCTTCTTTAAATGCCCATAATCCTATAATTCAGGAGCTACTCCATAAACTACAAGATCTCCTCCGAAATAGAACATTCCCCTATATACATCTCCCATATCCGTTCTCACAGCCGACTGCCCGGGCCAATGGTTCGAGGAAACGAAGCAGCAGATCTCTTGGCAGCACCAGTATTTAAATCAGCTGCGGAAGAGCACCACTCTACATACAAATGCCCGCCGCCTTCATGTACACCATGGCATCCCATGGAGACAAGCTAGACAAATTGTCCCGCAACTGTCCTGTCTGTGCTCCTTTACATTGTACATCTCATGTAGCAGGAGCAAATCCTCGAGGTTTACAGACAAACCAATTGTGGCAGATGGATATAACTCATACTAACTTATTTCCCAACAAACCTTTCCTTCATGTGGTCATCGATACTTATTCCCGGTTCATATGGGCTGTTCCTATGACGTCTGAAAGAGCTAAACCTGTTTGTTCATTTTTAGTCCAGTGCTTCTCCGTCATGGGTATTCCCCATACCATAAAAACAGATAATGGTCCTGCTTACACCAGCAAAACCTTCAAATCCTTTTGCGAGGAATGGCAGATCAAACATATTACAGGAATTCCATATAATCCACAAGGACAAGGAATAGTTGAACGTACCCACAGAACGCTTAAAACTCAGCTATTAAAGCAACGAAAAACAAGCATGCCTCCAATGGATTCTTTATCTTTAACATTATTCACCTTAAACTTCTTAAATATACCTCAAGGAGATCCCTATACCGCGGCTGAACGTCACTTTCAAGAAGATATGCAAACTCAAAAAACAGTCAATTCACCTATCTGGGTGAAAATTGATGATAAATGGATTGCAGGTCACCTCCTCATTCGGGAAGAGGCTATGCTTTCATTTCTACAGACGATAACCCTGCCAAGAAACTCTGGGTTCCTCTGCGACTTGTTAAGTCTAGAATTCTCCAAGAATAAGAAAACAACTAATTCTTTCAATATAAAGTCTTAAATTTTAAATTGCAAGTTGCTGTTTAAACTTCCTGGATTGGTTCATTTTAATAGTGATCTTGTTTTGCAGTCTGTGATCATGGTTCATGTCTAATATCTTGCCTTACAGCCTAGATGTTTTCTTTCTTATTAAAAAAAAAGGGTGGAAAAATGGGTGGACTCTGGGCGTAGTGCTCAATGTCCATATGTTTCAAGGATTAATGTTAGAGTTTCCTTTTTAATGTTTTGCTCACAGGCATTTGCAGGAAAAGAACTTGGCTGCTGCAGATTCCTTCTATGTTGCTCGAGGCTTTGGACTCTGATCACAGTGCTCATTACAAAAAAAGTTTGCTAAATCAATGAAAAATTGTTTTTCTAATGATTCTGTTCACAGGATAAGATATTGGAATGCAGTAAACCTGTGCTACAGTGCTCAATACTCCGAGACTCCTAAAACTGTGCTCACAAAAAATTTAATAATTTGCAAAAATAATTTTTTCCCAATGCTCTATTCACAGGAAAAGACACTTTCTCACCATCATTTGCCGGCTTTATATTCATGAAGCGCTTGACTCGTTACCATTTATCACCCTAAATGGGTCACATATACAGCTGTAAGATATTGATCGATCAAATGTATGTGTGCGTGTGTGTGCATGTGGTGGCCACCATTATGTTTGTGATTAATGTTGTGTCTATGTTATGTCTCAACTACTACCTTCTCAATTTCTGACCACTACAAACCTCTATTACATTCATCAACTCCACTGCTAATCCACTAGATTTATCAACTTTAAAAATCATCAATTCTCATACTTATTTCCCTGCTCCACCCATGTTGGAGCTTCTTTATATTCTTCTCTCCATCCCAAACTTGGATCCCTACAAAGCCTTAAAATTTCTACTTGTGATTAACCTTGAAAAGTGTTTTTGTCTTGCCTAAGCTATAGGTACAGTTACCGGTGCCAATGTTCCCTTGCTGAAGAAGCCCTGCAAGACGCCCACACCGATGTTCCAGACACCTGCTCCAGCGTTCAAGACTCCTGTTCCAGAGTTCAAGATATCACACCGATGTTCCGGACACCTGTTCCAGCACTCAAGACTCCTGTTCCAGAATTCGAGATACTTGTTCCAGTGTTCCTGAAACCCGATCCAGTGTTCCTGACAATTCAACGAGTTCCTGATCGCTGCTCTCCAGAGACTCATACTCATATGATCACCGCTATTGCTGTTCCAGAAGTAGCCCCACAGACTTTACATAAAATATAGCAAATTGACTCTCACAAATTATGGACAGTGCAAACTATAGTCCGTTATAATCAGACAGCTAAAAACACTTTGTCTTGAACTTTGCTTTGGGTCCAAAACAAGTTAGGATCCTAAAGTAACATGTATTATCATTTTGTAATTGGAATTGTTTTTTCTTATCTTAATTTTCTGTACATTACTAAATATTTCTTACCTTTTCAATTTTTATTAGTAAACTAATCAGGGGAGTTGTTGCAGGACTCCTAAGGGCCGCTGCATCTGCTCTGGATTGCCTCCCGCAAATCACTCGGTAGATAAGGGGGTAGTCTAAATGTGGCAGTTTATCCGACCATGTATGCTGTACTAGCTGGTATAAATATTCTCCCATGCTATCACAATCATCGTGGGACTAGCTAGATCTTACCAGCATATTAGCCTGGCCACGTAGGACACCTAAGTAATTAGACCAGAGAGAAATGCTGTTTGCTTCCAAACAAACAAGCATGGCTCCCTGATAAAATATAAAACTACAATGAAGTAGAGGAGACTTGTGAAGGCTTGGAGAAATATTTAACTGGCATTGGTGTTGATCTTTGGTACAGTGACATGCCATCTCAGAAACCCCCTTCTCTACATTTCAAAGGCATTCCCGGCTCAAAACATTAGCACAGTAAAGGCCCTAGGTGAGATGCAGGGAGGGGATTACCTAAGGGCATTGGACCCTCCCTGCTTTCCATAACAATGGGAGTAAGGTCTGAGTTGCGGGGGGGCGGGGGGGTATAAACTAGCCGGTTCCCACTCTCCCGTTCTTCTTCCCGGTGGGATCTCGCCTTGTGAGCGTTTATTCCCCTTGGAAGTTTTACACGTGGTGGTCGCCATCTTGGCCTACACGTGGCTGGGGTTCTAGCCTGGAATCCTAAGCATTGGGTTTTTTCCTTTTTGCTGATTTGTATGCCTGAACCTGTGATAAGTAAAGCCTTTTAAAACCGCACCGGATTCCTGAGTGTTCATCCATTCCTCGCCGGCTCGGAGGTAGAAGGGAACTCACTTCCCGGCACTGTCGGGGACCCCGGCGGAGCGCCCCGACAACTGCCCACCTACAAGATGGTCAGACTTCTTCATCAAGACCCTGAACTAATCATTTGAGCTTTTTTTTTATTCTTGAAGCTAGCACATACCATTGGGCTACACTGGCACAATGACAGGGTCAAATGGGAATGTTACTGGTGCCCATTTGAGCAAATCGATGAATTATGGGATGTCCAGTGATCAAATGACTTTTATTAATTTAGTTGAACATTATAATTTAAATTTTATTGTTTTTGTAGATTATAGTTGACAACATACTTAAGTGAAATAAATGTTCCTAACACTTATTGATAAAACTTTTCAATCAGAAAATTCAGTCTGATGTTAAATGAAAAGTCTATATTGCTAGGATTAGTAACATTAAAATTAGAAAATATTATCAAAGTAACCTTTGGAAATGCTTTAAATATGTGGATGTTTGGTCATTTTAAAGGAAATGCTGCTGTGCCGGAGCCGATAGCCCAGCTGGTAGGGCATTTGCCTTACACGTGGCCGGCCTATGCCAGCCCGGGTTCGATCCCCGGCATCCCATATGGTCCCCCCGAGCACCGCCAGGAGTAATACTTGAGTGCAGAGCCAGGAGTAACCCCTGAGCATTGCCGGGTGTGACCCAAAAAGAAAAAAAAATAAAAAAATAAAGGAAATGCTGCAATATCCACTTATTGTTTGCTAAATACATTAATCAAATTATTTTAAATATCACAAAATATAAAACAGTATAAAACTGAAATTTTGTCAAACTACAAGATTCATTTATTATAAGCAAGTTTAAGCAAACTCATTATATATTTTAATTTACTAGTCCTGTTTTCATTGGATTAATATGACATATGAACATAGAATATAAATAAACTCATAAACTATAGGGTGACTTTATCAATATATTTGAATCTTCAATTATAATTTTAAAAATTGACTAGTATGGACCATGATGTATATCCTACCACTCCAAAATATTCTTTAGTATGTTTTATATTTATTTATGAGCATTGTCATAAATCATATAAAAAACTATTAAATACTTTAAGGTAAGCAGAATCCATTTCATATAATTCAATGATAAAAATTCTAATATAAGGGCCGGAGTGATAGCCCAGCGGGTAGGGCATTTCCCTTGCACGTGGCCAGCCTCTGCTGGCCTGGGTTCGATCCCCAGCATCCCATATGGTCCCCCTGAGCACCACCAGGGTAATTCCTGAGTGCAGAGCCAGGAGTAGCCCCCTGAGCATGGCGGGGTGTGACCCAAAAAGGCAAAAAAAAATTCTAATATAAAAGAATGGAATACCATGGGAGTTATTTGCTTGTCTACTATATTTTGAATGTGATGATAACAAATAGAGTGATAACCAAAGCTTCAATCTCCTTTAAATTGACTTCGATGATTACACCCCTGGAGTATACTGTTAATCTCTCCTCTATCCATTAAAAAAGATCACATCTGTCAGGAAATATGGCCTTTTTATGCAATTATTTATTGAGTCATGACTGAATAGGATAAAAATAAAAGTAATAAAGAATGGTTACATACTAAAAGTGTGATCACCTTCTAGAGATGAAAAGAAAATTTATAATAGCATCGTGAATTAAGGAAAATATGGCTTGCTGAAGGTATAGCATTAGGTTCAATAGGGTTTTCACTAGGAAAGAACATGGCAACTTTTAGGATTTTAAATATGTATTATCAATTTTAACCATCTGCATAGATAAAATATATTTATCCAACTAAAATGCTTATATTATTTAAAGTTTTTTTGTTGTATTCTAAAAATGTTTTAATCATCTTTAAGAACATTTTTCACCTGATCACCATTTCATGTTTCACCATTAATATTCATGACACTGCAAGTATTATAGTTGAAATATGTGGAATCAGAATTTGAAAACTGTGTGCATCTATTTGTCTTGTAGATCTAGTGCCCTAATAATAATCATGCCTAATAAGTGTTGGGGGAGCTCCGCCGGGTCCCAGACAGTGCCGGGAAGCGAAGTTCCCTTCTACCTCCGAAGCCGGCGAGAAATGATGAAAAATCAGGAATCCGATGCAGTTTTAAAAGGCTTTACTTATCACAGGTTCAGGCATACAAATCAGCAAAAGGAAAAGCCCAGTGCTTAGGATTCCAGGTCAGAACCCCAGCCACGTGTAGGCCAAGTTGGCGACCACCATGTATAAAGGCCCTGTAAAAGGAGAAGAAGACAAGACTCCCCAAGAAGGGTGAGCGCTCACAAAGAGAGAGCCCAAAAAGAAGCGCGCAAGAGAGGAAACAGGCTAGTTTTATACCCCTGCCACTCAGACCTTCCTCCCACTGTTATGGAAAGCAGGGAGGGTCAAATGCCCTTAGGTAATCCCTCCCTGCACCTCACCTAGGCCCTTTGTATGCTAATGTTTTGAGCCAAGATCTGCCTGGAAATGCCTTTATAGGTAGAGAAGGGGTTTCTGAGATGGCATGTCTCTGTACCAAAGACTAATATTAATGCCAGTTAAATATTTTTCCAAGCCTTTACCAGTCTCTTCTACTTCATTGTAGTTTTGTATTTTAGTTGCCTTTGAGTATATCAGAGAGCCATGCTTGTTTGCTTGGAAGCAAACAGCATTTCTCTCTGATCTAATTACTTAGGGGTCCTACGTGGCCAGGCCAATATGCTGGTAAGATCTAGCTAGTCCCACGATGATTGTGGTAGCATGGGAGAATATTTATACCAGCTAGTACAGCATACATGGTCAGATAAACTGACACATTTAGACTACCCCCTTATCTACGAAGTGATTTGCAGGCGGCAATTCAGAGCAGATGCAGCGGCAGTTAGAGGAGTCCTGCAACAGGGGTGGGTAGAATATTCATGGTAATTTGGAGGTAAATCGGGCGGCTGCAATGGGGAAAGCTGGTTTCTGCTCTGTCAGGTGTATCTGTGTCTCACAGATATCAGGCAAGAGAACATTGTGATGAATTCATGTCGGGTGCCATTTTGTGCTAGAAGTTATTTTGCCTAGCATGGGTGCCTCTTTAGCCGTTACTGACTCCCCCACTGCCAAGTTGCCTCCCTCCCTGTGTTTCGCTCATGCGCAGGGGTCCTGTGTCCCACGCGTGTGCAGGGTCCCTGGAGTGGTTTGATTTCGGGCTTTGTCCAATTAGGGCATGTTTCATCAGCTCCTACGAGCTCATGAGCTCGCACGACCTGTGCCAGCCAATGGGAAGTGGACACATCGATCCACACCATTTGCGCCAGCCAATGGGAAATGGACATGCCGACCAGTGCTGTATAAAGGCAGCTTGTGCAGAGGGTCGGGGTCCTTTTGCCATTTTAAGTTTCAAACTTCGGGAGCTCCAGTAAAGTGTGTTCTAAGAAGAATCCTGTTGTGGTCGTTCTTCACTGTGGGTGGTCGAGGGCCTCCCACAAATTCAGGAGGAAGAATATAAGAATCATCAGAGTCCCAGACGGTCAGGGAGGCAACCCCCATGAGGCAAGAATACTTAAAAACTTCAGCACAACAAATGCCATAGATAGAGATCTTTCTGCAAGAAGGAAAATCAAAGAAAGAAATTTCATCTAAGAAGTATCCTTAGATTTACAGCAGACTTATTAGACAAAACCCTCTAAACCAGAAGACAGTGTGTGTGTGTGTGGGGGGAGTTGTCAAAAAAGTTCAATGGATGTATAACTCACCAAAAATAGTTTGCCAGGCTAGATCCTCATTCAGATTTGAAGGAATGATACAAAACTACATGGATAAATATTAGATGGAACTTCATAGACTCATAAACAATTTTTACAAAAAAGGACTGAAGATGAAACACCAGTGACAAAGCACGTGGAAGCAAATATAAACATATGGGACTACATGAAACTAAAAAGGTCTGCACCTCAAAAGAAACAGTGACCAAGTAAGAAAAACCTCTTCAACAAGTGGTGCTGGGAAAACTGGGCAGCAACCATGAAGAAAAATGAATGAACTCAGACCTCTTTCTAACACTATGCACACAAGCCAGATAAAAATGGATTAAAGATCTCAAGATGATACCTGAATCGATAGGGTATATTGAAGAAAACATAGGCAAAATCGTCTATGACATTGAAGCTAAAGGCACCTTCAAAGATGAAACACCACTGACAAAGCAAGTGGAAGAAAAATTAAACAAAAGGGGCTGCATTAAACTAAGAAGCTTCTGTACCTCAAAATATCAGGCACTGGTAGCACTCCACAAGAAAAAAACAGCCAACCCCATCAAAAAATGGGGAGAAGAAATGAACAGAAGCTTCCAAAAAAGAAGAAATTCGAATGGCCAAAAGGCATATGAAAAAGTGTTCTTCATCTTTAATCATCAGGGAGATGCAAATCAAAACAACAATGAGGTACCATCTCACACCACAGAGACTGGCACACATCCAAAACAGCAAGAACAACCAGTGCTGGCGTGGATGTGGGGAAAAAGGGACTCTGATCCACTGTTGGTGGGAGTGCCGACTGGTCCAGCCCTTTTGGAAAACAATATGGGCATTCCTCCGAAAGCTAGATATTGAGCTCCCATTTGATCCAGCAATAGCACTCCTAGGAATATACCCGAGAGACCGAAAAACACATAGCAGAAACACTATCTGTGCTTCTTTATTCATCTCTGCGCTATTCACTATAGCTAGAATCTGGAAACAACCTAAATGCCCGAGAACAGAGGACTGGCTAAAGAAACTGTGGTTCATCTACACTATGGAATACTATGCGGCTGTCAGAAAAGATGACATTATGAAATTTACCTGCAAATGGAGGGACATGGAGACTATCATGCTGAGTGAAATTAGTCAGAAGGAAAAGGACAGATATAGAATGACTGCATTCATTAATATGACATAAATAGATACCAGTGTTTTACTAAATGTGGGAAATGGTAATGGCAGATTAAGACTCACCATTGAATATACACAAAGAGACTTAAGTGATAAACTCTAAATACCTGCAGGGCTAGCCACAATGTGTAAAATAAGAGGCAGAGAGATGCAGAGACAGAGAGAGACAGAGAGAGAAAGAGAGGAAACTGGGGTACCTGCTATTAAGGCAGCATGGGGTGGGCAGGAGGGGGTGGGGTACATTGGTGGTGGAAATGGGGCACTGGTGGAGGGATGGGTGCTGGTATACTGTATTACCAAGAACCAATTATGATCACCTTTGTAATTGTATGTTTCACTGTGGTACAATAAAAAATTAAAAAAAAATATAATAAAAAAAAAAAAAAAGAAAAAAAACAAAAACAAAATACAGTGACCAAAATACAAAGTAGAGCCCACAGGTTGAGAAAAAGATATTTACCCAATACCCCTCTGAAAAGGGGTTAATCTCCAAGATATATAATTTCTACCAGAGATTTACAATATCCAACCCCATCATAAAATGGAGAGAAGGAATGAACAGAAACTTCCTTAAAGAAGAAATTCAGATATCCAAAGGGAATACTGACTGGTCCAGCCTTTTTGAAAAACAATATGGACATTCTTCCAAAAACTAGATATTGAGCTCCCATTTGACCCAGCAATAGGAATATAACCTGGGGGCACAAAAACACGGAGCGAAAACACCATCTGCAATTCAGTGTTCATTGCAGCACTTTTCATAATAGCCAGAATATGGAAACAACCTGAGTGTCCAAGAACGTCTGTTCTTGGACAGACGTTTATCCATTCTATCCATTGGATAGAATGGATAGGAATACTATGTACATCTGCACTGTACCATTGTACATAAACCATTGCACATCTACACAGTTGAATATTACTCAGCTGTTAGAAAAAACAAAGTTATGAAATTTTCCTATAAATGGATGGATGTGGAGAGTATCATGCTGGAGTGAAATTAGAGGGAAAAGGACAGACAGGAAGACTGCATTCATTTGTGGAATAAAACAATTATGAAACTAATATCCAAGGCCAGTCAAAACAGTGGTAAACCCCTTGTCAATGGTTGGGCTCTAGCAGAAGTGTGTGGGGGATACTGGTTAATAAGATAGTAAACAGACCAGTTTGCAACAGTAGTCAGAAGTGGTAATGAATGATAGACTAGAACTGAATTTTGAATGCAGGTAAAGGTATATACATGATAACTCCTTAGTGTATGTACTGAAAACCACAACATGCCAAAGAATAAAGAAGGGGAGAATGACAGAGAGAGAGAAAGAGAGAGCATAAGAGTGTCTACCATAGAGGCAGGGTTGGGGAACTGGGGACATTGGTGGTGGGAAATGTGCACTGGTAGTGTTGGGGCACTATATATATGGTTGAAACTCAATCATGAACAGCTTTGTAATTATGTATCTCATGGAGATATAATAGAATTAAAAACAAAATTATACTCTCAGTCATGGTGAACTGACAGTCAGGTGACACAGAGAGGCGTCTACATAGGTTCAGGTGAAAATATAGTTAATGCACACCTGTGTTAAGAGATGTGCTGGCTAGCCCATTTAGGGTAAGAAATTCTTACTATATCGCATCCTGGGTTTTCCCAGCTACTTTAAAATTCTTAGTCTTTTATTTTAGGGAAATGGCCCTTATTTCTGTAAGGTTTACAACGTATGGTTAGGCACCATTTTAGACTTATTTGAATCTTTTTTTCCCTCCTAACTTTTACAGGCATACTTTTTGTCTCTTTGAGGAGGATGGCAACTTACCCAAGTTTCTTTTTTTTTCACTTTGGGGCCACATCAGGCAATGCTTATAGGGCTGATAGGAGCAATTTTCCAGGGTCACTCCTGGAATGCTCTGGGAACAATATGTGGTGCCAAGGGAAAAAGCAAATATCAATTGCCTGTACCCTCTCTGCACCTCAAGTCTTGATCCTTGATCACTTGACATCTTGTTATTTGTAGATTTGCTTGAGTGGACACTCCCTGTACTCCACTGACCTCAAGTCTACATAACTCAAATTGTTCAAAAAATTTTAACCATTTTGCTCTTAAATTTATTTTTATTGCTTTGCACCTAAACTCTATTTACAACCTATTATTATATGTTTCTATAGCTGTTTCAAACTTGCTATCATTGACAATAGATTGTCATACTGGGGATGCTTGTGATCCTATTTCCCAATTTATATCCTGATATTTTATTCCCTGTGTAATATTTTAATTCAGAGTCTATGGTGGTTGTTAGGTTATGAGATTGGAACTAGCGACTTCATGATTAGAATTGGTGACTTCGTGGGAGACCCTATAAACTTTGTCTCATCTTCTATAAGAGGACACAGGAAAAATGATTGTCTGAAACAAGAAGTATCCAAATCTGATGGCAACTTAATCTTGGAATTTTCAGTCTTTAGGACTATGGTGAACACATTTCTATTGTTTATAAGCTATCTAATCTGTTATTCTATGTTAGTAGCCAAAAAGACTAAATTAAGACTAAAAAGACTAAATTTAGGAAAGCCTCACATTCCATTTATCATTTTAGCCTCTTTCTTGCTAGAATTCACAATGAATTGCCTTTCTGTGGTATTTGCATGCAGATCTCTACACTGGGTCAGTTTAATGGGAAGTTGATTCCTCTGTGAAGCCTGATCACTCACTATTGAAAGGCAGAGCCTGGCAAGATACCCATGTTGTATTTGACCTGCCAAAAACCAGTACAATTATAGACCTCATTCCAATGGCTTGAATGGAATGGTTTGAGGCTCTTTATGTTCCTGGAGTGGCAGATGCCCTTGGGCTATCATGCATGTGCCAGGACATATTGAGATGTTACTGGTGCCCGATCGTGTAATCAATGATCTATGGGAAGTCAAGTGATCAGGTGATCAAATTTTATTTTGATGGAAATGGGACTAATTTTCTATTACTCTTTTTTATAAAAATATCTTTTCTGTCTTCCATAATATTTGGTGACTAATACTTGACTAAAATATTCATTAAATAAAGGTATGAATTATAACTCATTATTTAAATGTATTCTTGAAGAGAAAAAGTAACATGAAGGACATCTTATAAACTATTCATTCTGTTTTCCTTTGACTTTAAGTCTTGAATAGACACTTTTCTAAATACAACTGGCTCACAGACAAAAGAAAAGACTGGTCATTTATTGTTTTCTCACTATATACTTTATATCTCATAAGAGAAAAAAAGCTTAACATTACTGTTTATTACAGAGATGTAAATTTCACAATGAAATGTCAACTCATACAGGTAGGAATTTCATATATGAAAAAATTGAAACAATAGCTGGAAACTCTCAGAGCAAAAAACCATGGTATAAATAAATAAATAAATAAATTGGTGAGGTGGCATATTTGAGAGAGGGTATGGAAATTTCTTTAAAATTAAAAAGGAAATACTCTGACTCACCAATACCATGCCTATGCATTATTGTGATTGTTTTCTAAGTGGCAATACTCTCATGCTGTGGTGATAGTACGGATGAGGGAGAACAGTAGCCTAAGATGCAGTGTGGAGCGTGTGTGTATATGTGTGTGTGTGTGTGTGTGTGTGTGTGTGTCTGTGTATGCCAGGTGGAGCTTTCTCTTGTTCTTTTAAAGAAAAGAGAGTTCCACAATATTGCTATGTGCTTTTTTCCTGAAAAAGTATGTGATTGGCCAAATAACTTTGGAATCCTGATTCAAAGGATGTGAAACAACATTCAAAATTATATTGGTACCACTATTTTTATAATAGTGTTATACATAATAGCTAATAGCTAAACCATGGGCTCAATCTAAATGCTTTATAATAAATTACTGAATATAATAGTTCAGATATATATGCTAAATGAACTTAGTACTCTCTCTGAGAATAATAAGTGCCATTTGGGCTAATAATGGATGCAATCTGAGGGAATATGCTAAGGAGAACAAGTGATTAAGTGAAAGACAATCACAGGATAGTTTCATTCACATATAGAGTAGAGATTACAAAGCAAACTTATTTAAAATAACAAAAATATTAGACTCAGCGAAAGTTATGGTGGTTAGTGGAGGTAAAAGGAAGAGGAGTGGAAGGAATAGATAGAGGGGCACTTTTTTGTGAGATGACACTAAACTTGTTTAGTGGTGGCAATGGTGAGTGATGTAACACATGTAAGATATATTTATGAAATTCTACAACATTCTTTTCTTTTTATTGAGGCACTATGTTTTTCAAAACTGCTAATTATAATTTATGTACGAATTCTTCCTATATTACAACCATGCAGAGTGGCTGTTTTCCTCTATGTCCCAGTGGCTCAGCTGCTTTGTGGCTGCACAGTTCATAAATAAGTGCAGGAGATGAACGACTACTACAAGAGTATCCCAATAGTATATTACTTTATATCTCACATAAGAGAAAAGTCTTTTTTATTTAATGTGGAGATGATAATACCTATGCACATGGATTTAAAAAAAATAAACTTCTGAAATACAAAATTAAGTTTGAGCCTTTGTTAGAATTTTTTATATTATAGACAGTGTTTAAGTATCTGCATTAATAAAAGACTAATAAAATTTTTATAGGTCAAAAAATTACATAAATAGGCCTATCACTTGTATCACTTCTCTTCCCGTTGATCATTGATTTGCTCAAGCGGGCGCCAGTAACGGCTCCATTCATTGGGAATGAGGTCCATTATTATTACTGTTTTTGGCATCTCAATGCACCATGGGTAGCTTGCCAGGCTCTGCTGTGCCGGTAGCATTCATAATAAATGAAAGAGCACTCTGCCTCCATGCCAGTTGCCACGGAAGAGAGAGACCCACCCATGGCAGACCCACAGGTTCCATGGATATTTTTATAGGATACTATATTTATATAAGGTTCTTCCCAAGTTCTTTCACATTTATACATAGTAAACAGTTCTAGACATGTTTTGACTGATACCAGTAAGCCTGGAAGAAGCCAGAGCAAACCACACATCTTGCAGTCAGTCATTCTCAACATCCAGACTCCATAGTCCTCAGAGCTCCATCCAAGAGAAAACCCGATCTTCCCCTTTAAGTTTCATCAGTAAATGCTTGGGTTGAGAGCTTTCTACTGAGACACGGTAAGCCTGTCAAGCTACCCGTGTTTTATTTACTTTTTATGCCAAAGACTAGTAATTATTATGGACCTCAGTTCCATAACCTGGAAGTATGGTTTCGGGCTCCTCCTGTCCCTGGAGCAAGTAGATGCCCTTGGGTTGCACTTGCTTGTGACAGGACAAATGGAGATGTTACTAGTGTCCACTCAAGCAAATCTATGAACAATGGGAAGAGAGTGATACATATTATTATTGAAAGAGCATAAAATCTCCTAGCAAGCTAGGATTATGAAAATATTTTTTAATCTAGTAGAGAAAAATGGTGTCCTAAGTGAATGTCATACTCAGTGGTAAAGTGTTTATAAGTTTGTTTTGTCTTTTAAAGAAGCTTCTTTAATCTTCCTTGATAACCTTGTTTCAAGGATAAACTGTCTTCATTGCTCTGTATTGTTCCTTAGAATCCTAATGGTAATCTAGATATATAGAGTATACTGAGAGAGATGTTCATTTCATTATTTTTTTTTGTTTTTGCTTTTTGGGTCACACCTGGCGATACTCAAGGGTTACTCCTGGCTCTTTGCTCAGGAATCACTCCTGGCAGTGTTCAGGGACCATATGGGATGCCGGCAATTGCACCGGCCAGCCGCATGCAAGGCTAATGCCCTACCAACTGTACTACTGTTCTGTCCCCCATTTCTTTCTTTTTCTTTTTTTTTGTTTTTGTTTTTTGGGTCACACCCTGTGATGCTCAGAGGTTACTCCTGGCTCTGCACTCAAGAATTACTACTGGTGTTGCTTGGGGACCATATGGAATGTCGAGGATCAAATCCGGGTCAGCTGTATGCAAGGCAAAACCCCTACTCACTGAGTCATTTTATTAATTTTTTGGAAAACTATATACCACTTTTCTCATTTGTCTCTTATAGATTTTCACTTGATAGTCTTTCCTTTGAACATGAATTCTTTTCTTATCTAGCTTTTATTATTCTGTATCTGACTTTGACTTTTGTCATTTTGGTTATGGGTCTTGGAGTTTTTCTATTTGGGTCTATTTTTTTTCTTCCTCTCTCCCTCTCTCCAGCATTCCTTCTTCCTTCCTTCCTTCCTTCCTTTCTTCCTTCCTTCCTTCGTCCTTCCCTTCCTTCCTTCCTTCCTTCCTTCCTTCCTTCCTTCCTTCCTTCCTTCCTTCCTTCCTTCCTTCCTTCCTTCCTTCCTTCCTTCCTTCCTTCCTTCCTTCCTTCTTCACTTCCTCCCTTACCTTTGGGCCATACCCTGACGTACTCAGGTATTAGTTCTGGCTGTGCATCCAGGATCACCCCCAGTTATCTCTGGAGCCCTGTGGGACTTTTAAGGCCATATGTGGTACAAGCTCAAGTCCTAGTGCAAAAAATGTCCTACCCACTATACTATCACTCTTTCCCTCTATTTGATCTATTTTCCTCAAATCATTATTTTCTGTACTATGAAGAGCTATAAAATCTGCAGGTATTCTATGAATCAAAAGAAATATCAGAAATTTACCAGACAGTCCCATTGTTCCATTATGTTCCTAATTAATAGAATTTTTTAAAAAGTTAATTGAACAGCTCTAAATCCTGAACTCTATATTTGAATATAGCTCAAAATCTTCATAGTTTTTTCACTGTCATTTTGTTTTGTTCTTTTCTAGAGGTGCAGAAAAGAATACATAGAATGAAAACTATATATAACTATATAGAGTTCATTTAAACTTCTATAGTTCAAACTTTTACAGTTCTGTTTAGAGTTGCAAAATTGAATTTATTCTTAACCAGAACTAGGATTCATTTACTTTTTTTTCAATTTCCACTCTACTCTCTGCATCCAAATTTTTTTTTTCTTTTTGGATCACACCCAGCAATGCTCAGGGGATACTCCTGGCTCTTCACTCAGGAATTATTCATGGCGGTGCTTGGAGGACCATATAGGTGCCAGGTATTGAACCCTGGTCAGCTGTGTGCAAGGCAGAAGCCCTACCCACTGCGCTACCCCTCTGGCCCCACTTCATCTGAATTTTATTCTCACTTACAGATTAGTTAAGTGCCACTGGTAAAAGTTAAAAGTTAACAAGCCTCATACAACTTGAAACCTGTCCTGGCGGTAAGTCCTGCTGGTACTCATGTCCTTTAGCTCATATACAACCACTTGGGATGAAGAACTAGAATGCTTCCCTGAGTGAAAGGAAAAAGTAAATGCTTATATGCCTGGTGATGAACAGCTGCTTGTTTTGTTTTTGTTTCAATGAGTTTATTTGACATAAGGCAGAAAATACCTCAATAGCACTCATTACTGAATTGAGCAAATGTGTTATGCAATCCAGTCTGTTATTATTCTCCATAGCATAGAGTTCCACATGCACAATTATTTCTCAATGGTAACAGAGATGTGGGAATTAAAATATTCTAACATCAAATCAAACCTGTAGGTAATGCAATGTTTCTGAATATTATGTAGTATTTTTGATGAAATATACATAACACTTTACAGAATTGTTAAGACATTAAAAATCATTCAATTTTTTATTCTATTTATTCCTCAGTGGATATTAGCAACTGCTCTCACCTCTGACTGAATCTTATATCATTTCATGCTGCTGTTTTCTGTAAAAGTCATATAAGCTATATTTAGTATGCTATAATGAGATTCAGTATTGGGGAATTTTTGATGGATGTCTGTAAACATTACAAAATTAGGAATTGGTCTGGTAGGCTTTCAAAGGTAATTGGAATAGATTAATTTACAGAAGTAGTGTCCTCTAGATTTATCTAATTTATCTATAAATGTAATTTAAAATAGAATTTTAACTTTTGAGGATGGGGCCTTAGGTCACAACTGGCATTGCTCAAATGTTTTAAAGTTTACTTATATTTTTAGAAGCAATGATATATGAAGTAACTTTCAGAAAACCTGATGCAATAACATGAAAATTACACTGATTTGTTCACAGTGACATAGTTCTCCAAAATCACAGAGAATTACTTTTTGTAAGTCAGTGTGCCAGCCAAGGAATTATAATTTGCATTTTAACTAAGTTGTATAATATAAAAATTAGACTTTGATTGTCCTGGTTAGTCTTTTCACTTTTCTTGAATCATGCATATTTAAATTTTTTTCCAGCTCAAAACTGCCCACCAATGTCTTTTTATATTTGTCGTTTATAATAAAGAAATGTGAAGGCTTTAGTACATTAAATTTAGTCTAATAAGCTAAAATAAATAGTGTGAAAAATGTAATGGAATTGAAATAATAACTCAAAGTTGGATCTGTTATTTGTTTTTCTAATAACTATTTTTTGATGTTTCTTTAACTGAGAAATAACATGTTTCTACTTTTTTGTAGCTAACAGAACAGATGGTTGTTCTTTCTCTGGTTGATTTTTCCCTTTGGTACTTTGACTGTCCTTGAAAAGATCTTGCTTTCTTTTCTCCTTGCTTCTCTGCAATAAAAATCACAAATTCACAGTATATGGGAAGAATATATTGTTAGGAGTAAATTGATAAAATATATTGCAAGAGTGACAAAAATAATGGTTAGATTATTATATTGCCATAAATTCATCTGCATTTTCTGAAATATCTCTGGTTGCTTCTTTAAAATGAGTATCATTAAAAAATTTTCAAGATAATATTTATAATATTATCCTATGTAAAGGCAAATCAGAATGTTGAATTGCAATTATTCCCCTTCTTTATATACTATTCTCTTTTAGAAATTTTTCCAAGACTTTAAATATACATTTCATTTTCTTCATTATTTTCTAAGGATTTAAACTATTATTTATTCTTCTAATAAATATTTTCATTGAAACTTAAAATATGTCTAATGCATAATTCTTCTTATGAGGAAAGTTGATCATTTTAGTTTGAATTACTAAGATAATTTTATTCAATCTATAATATTATATAATCTAATGAACCAATGTAGTGAGAAAGAAATTCTTAAAATTATTTAGAGTAAGAGAATTAATGTGTGATAAATCTAAAACTTTCTACTACAAAAGTAAAGGTATATAGAACTTTTAGTTTTGAATTCCATACATCAAAAATGTATGGAACATCAATTTCAAACAGCAATTTCAAACATCCCTTGAACTCAGATTTAGAATCTGATGATAAAATAAGCAATCCACATATAGGCCAGATGAAGGACAATTGTTCCATCATGTAGGGATTACTGCTTCTTAAACCTTAAATGATTTTAGTCATGCAAATAAGATAAAGCTCAGGAATGTAAATGCGTGTCCAAAATGCCCTTAGCTCGTTTACATTCCCAATAGAATCCTACTATTGAAATGATTTCTTAACTAGTGTTGATATGTTCTGCAAACCATGAAGAAATAACTGAGCAGTGGCCTGTGCACATCAGTGAAAGGGGAAAATAGTCAACCATAATACTATAATGATAGGTAACTTATAGAGATTTGGCATTGTGAAATTTTGATTTGCAAATAAAATCAGATCTGGGATGCACATTATTACTCCTAAAAACACTGCTGAAAAGTTATGTTAGATCATATTGCTAGGATTCTATAAGTGAACAGAATAATAATTACCCCCAGTTACAGGGAATTCTTATAATATTTGTCATGAAATAACTGCTATAGAGCTTTCAGCAATTAAGAGATTTATCTTTTAGGGCGACTATTTTCCTGTTCTAGCCAGATTGAACATATTAAAAATGAGGTTTACAACATGCACATTCATGTGTACTTGTTATGCATGGTCCCATAAAAATATGCATTTGGGAAAGACATTACATCCTCAGTTTCTTGTAAAGACAGCAGGACTTAATGGGCCAGAAAGCAGGTATGCAATCCAAAAGAAATTGCTCTGTAATGGTGCAGTGCCATGCTTGGGCAGAATCATGGCTTTGTTTTCTTTCCAATATCATTGCACAGTATATTTAGATGTTTTCTATAAAATTAAGCCCGATGGTCCACGTTTTGCTTTGTGTCAGAGTATATTAATAGCAATAAATCAAGCCACTGGCAAACTGAGTAATGCTCAGCGTAGGGAGGTGAGCTAATATGATTTTTATGAACTAATTATGTTATATCAAGTCTATTTTGTATTTCTGCATAGAGCATATTTTACTGGGCATTGTATTTCTCCAGTATATAGCAATACTATTTTTAAATGTATTATACATTTGTAGAGTTTTAGTTGCAATTCAAAATATTGCTACTGAAAGACAAGCTCTTTCCAGAAATATAACCCTGCTTATATGTTTCAATACAATAAATATATAAACTTGATTATTCAATATACATTTAATATTATATTTAACCAAAATTACTTTATATACAGAATAATTACACAAAATTCATACATATAATAAAATTTTAAGTTTTACTATAACAAATAATAGTACAGTAGGACAGCATGCGACATGGCAATAATAGGTAAAAACCTGTGGCTATATTATAAAAGATTTAAGTTTTTCTAGGTAAGCAACAGAAGACTCTAATCATCAAAGCCATATAAATTAAGCTTTAAATATTATTTTAATTAAAATGGCATTGAAAATGATAATAGCTGATAGACAATGGCAAATCTTGAAAGATTCTGGGAGAATTTATCAATTCAGGTTTTTTCTGGAGGAAATTTGCTAATTAAGCAATGTTCCTATGAAACATTTGTGGGTTTTGATTACATTAAGCTACTAAGATTATCTTATAATAAACTCCAAAGATGTTAATTAAGACTTTGTTTCTAAATGTTGATTTCATGCTGTTTATAAGTATAAAATTAGTATTACTCTAAGTATTGGAGGTGATGAATTGGTGCATGGGCTTGTGTAAAGATCATTAAAGAGTTATAAGCATAAGAAACGTTTATTAAGGGCCTGAGAAACAGAACATTGAGATGTGAACTTGACTTGCATGTGGCCAGCCTTGTTCAATCCCTGGCTCATTTGGATGAATCCTGAACAGAGAACAAGGAGTAAATTCTGAGCACAGTTGGTGTGTCTCAAAACCTAAAACAAAAGCAAATCTTATGAAAGAAAAAGAATGATTTGTAAAGAAGCAGCAAGTGGAACTCTTTTTAAGAAACTTCATAATAAAATATCAGGTATTATATAGACCTATATAAAGACTTATTTATTGGAGTTCTCTGTGACTTCTCCCTAGAAGGTTAGATCCAATGTTAAAGTATGAGAGACAGGAGCCATTAGCAGTATTTCTGAAACACATATCTCTGTTCTCTTGCAGTCTGTTCCCTAGTGTAGAAACTTGTTTTATTACCTTTTATTTATAACATTCATTATATATTATATGATATATAATAATAATCATAATATTTTTTAAGCTTAACACTTCACTTGTATCACTTGTCTTCCCGTTGATCAACGATTTGCTCGAGTGGGCACCAGTAACATCTCCATACTTCCTGTCACATGCCAGTGTAGCCCAAGGGCATCTTCTAGCTCCAGGAACATAAAGAGCCTCAAACCATTCCATCAGGTCATGGGAACGAGATCTATAATTGTTACTGGTATTTGCATATCAAATACAACACGGGTAGCTTGCCAGGCTCTGCCATGTGGGTGGAATACTCTTGTAGTCACTTCTAATCTCTTGCATTTATGGATGAAATGCGTGGCCTCAATGCAGTAGTGCAAGTTGGGCTTGTGATTAGCAATTCTCCTGGGTGGAGCTCTGACTAGTGGGGAGTCCGGCTGTGGAAAATGGTGTGGGGGTTCCTCTGACTTCTTGTGAGGCTCTGCTGGGCCAGGGCTAGAACCCACCTTCCCTCCTAGGTGCCTTGTGATCAGCTGGGCACAGGGAGAGCTGGTACCAGCTTTGCCCCCATGTATGTGAGTCTCTGGATCAGCATGCCAGCCCAGGTTTAACACACTTTTATTGAAATTGAACTGTTCCCTGTCAGTATTTTCAACAGAACTAATGGCTTCTAAAGGGCAGATATTGTATCATATTCATTGTTGGCTTTCAAACAAGTAGTTCAGTTCAGAATACACACATCTGTAAACAAACAAACAAGCAAGCAAACCAAATGAGAAGCTAGAGCGATAGCACAGCAATTAGGGTGTTTGCCTTGCCCATGGTCTACTCGGGTTCAATCCCCTGAGCACCTTCAGGAGTAATTCCTAGGTGCAGATCCTGGAGTAACCCTGAGCATTGCCGAGTGTGACCCCAAATGCAATAAACAAATAAACAAATAAGTAAATGGACGAATGAATGCATAAAAAATAAAAAATAAATAAATAAATAAATAAATGATAAAGCCCAAAATATGATCTGAAAAGGAGATCTGGAAACAAATAATTTTTTTTTTTGCTTTTTGGATCACACTCGGCGATGCTCAAGGGATATTCCTGGCTATGCACTTAGCAATTACTCCTGGAGGAGCTTGGGGACCATATGCTAGTCAAACCTGTGTCTGCTACATGCAAGACAAATGCCCTACCCACTGTACTATCACTCTGGCCCAAACCATATGAAGATTTTAAAAGCTAATCATAAATATTCTTCCCCAAACCTGGAAAATTCTACATAAATACAGGACATTTACAGATAGATTAATAACAAAATTAAAAATTTGCAGTTGGCATCATACTTAACAGAGAGCTTAATAACAAAACTTAAAAATTTTCAGTTGACATCATACAAATGTGCAGATGGCATCATTCCTACAAAAGCAGGATGAGAATGCTATTTGGATCTCCCGAAGAGGAATCGAAAGAGCTATGCTTGGAATATCATGCCTCACTCAAGTGAGAGAAGAAATCCGGAGTTCCGACCTCCGTTGACGATCCAGAGTAAGGAATGCTGTCTCATTTGCCAAGTTGTAGAAAATCAGATGGGCTGGACATGTAATGGGACTTGGATATGATCACTGGACTAGAGCCATTATTGATTGGATCCCACAGGACGTCAAAAAATCACATGGTCACCCACCTACAAGATGGTCAGACTTTTTCGTCAAGGTTTGAGGCTCTTCATATTCCTGAAGCAACCAGATACTATTGGACTACACTGGCACATGATGGGGTCAAATGGAAATGTTACTGGCGCCTGCTTGAGCAGATCAATGAATAATGTGTTGTCAAGTGATCAAGAGATCATACTTAGTAGTAGAATCTTTTTAATAAAAGACAAGGGTATCTGATATCACCTGGCCAATTCCAAATTGTACTGTTTGAAGTAGGGGAAGGTGATTCCTCCAATCTCCACCCCCCAAGGATTGCTTTATCTCTTTGTGAGGGTTTATTGTTCCTTATGAATTTTAGAAGCATTTGGTCTGTTTATTTGAAAAATATCATGGATATCGTTATAGGGACTGCTTTTAGTCTCTATAGTGCTTTGGGAAGTATTGCCATTTTGGCAATGTTAATTCTCCTGATCTATCAGTAGGAAATGTGTCTCCATCTTCTTATTTCCTTTTTTTTTCTGAAGTAGTGTTTTGTTTTCTTTGTATAGGTCCTTGGCATCTTGGTTAAGTTGATTCCAAGGTATTGATTTTTCAAGGCACAATTTTTGTGAAAAATTTGTTTACCTTTTCCTTTTTTTCTGCTTTTGGCTTTTTGGGTTACACTGGCAATGATCAGGAGTTTCTACTGGCTCTGCTCTCAGGAATTACTCCTGGTGGTGCTCAAGGAACATATGGTATGTGGGGAATCGACCCTGGTCAAATGTAAGCAAAGCAAATTCCCTACTAATGTACTATCACTCTGACCCCCAAGAATTGTTTACATAATATCTCTTTCTTCTATTTAATTTTTTGTATATAGGAAAACTATGAAATTTTGAGTATTGATTTTGCAATCTGCCACTTTACTATACAAATATATAGTTTCTAGGAGCTTTTCAGTAGAGTTTTTAGGGTTTTCTAAGTATAGTATCATGCCATCTGCAAATAATGAAAGCTTGACACCTTCCTTTCCTATCAGGATGCCCTTGATATCTTTCTACTATTGTTGCAAGCACTTCCAGTGCTATATTGAATAGGAGTGATGAGAATGGGACCCCTTGTCTTGCGCTCTTTCTTCATTCATATATGTTTGCAAAGCTATAAACTTTCCTCTTAACAATGTTTTTGCTCTATCCCACATATTCTGGTAGTTCTCCTACTCTATTTCCAGGAATCTTTTGATGTCTGTTTGATTCCTTTTCTTCAACTTCAAACTGTATTACAAAGCACTAGTAATTTAAAAAGCATGGTTTTTAAATAAATACAGATTCACAGATCAATGGAATAGAGTTGAATATCTTGAAACAGACCTTCAAATTATGTTCATTCAATCTTAGATAAAGAAGCAAGAAATATGGCGTGGGGCAAGGAAAGCCTTTTCAACAAGTGGTGCTGAAAAAAATGGGCATCCACATATAGCAAAATGAACTCAGAGCTGTACCTAATGCCAGGCACAAGTCAGATCAAAATAGATTAAAGACCTCAAAATAAGAACTGAATTCATCAGGTACATGGAGGAAAACATAGGCAAATCCACCAGGATGTTGACGCTAAAAGCATCTTCATAGATGAAACATGACTGACCAAAGTCATGTTTGGTGAAACGCTAAGTAAACAAATGAGACTGCATTAAACTAAGAAGCTTCTGTACCTCAAAAGATAAGGTTACTAAGACACAAAGACCACTCAAGAAATGGGGAAATTTTTTTACCCAATACTCATCTGATAAAGGGTTAATATCAAATATATATAAGGCACAGACCGAACTTTACAAGAAAAAAATCGATGGTGCAACCCCATCAAAAAATGAGAAGAAATGAATAGAAACTTCCTCAAAGAAGAAATTCAAATGGCCAAAAGTCATATAAAAATGAGAAGAAATGAATAGAAACTTCCTCAAAGAAGAAATTCAAATGGCCAAAAGTCATATAAAAATGCTCTACATCTGGCCCATGGAGTTCCTGGGGAATGGTAAAAGCTCGGCCAGCCCCTGGCCATGTCTTACATAGCTCCTAGGGCTTGCTCAGCATGCAGGCGGCCACGCTGGCTGGACTTGAAGTGGGGATTTGGGCCCTCCACCCATTCCTCATACTCCAGGTCAGTAGGCATGGCCCTGAGCCCCCAGCCACCACAGCCAAGCGCCAGAACACAGACACTGCAGATCCACAGCTGCGTGGGCACATGACAATCTTAGACTATAACAGATTTTAGCACCAGGTCCTTCCCAGCATCTTTCTCATTTATACACCTAATGATCATTCTAGTTGCAACAAACTGAAGAAGTTATGGGGAATGAGGAATTATGTCACACTAGAATTCACTATTGAATATTCATCTACAGACATCATACATCGTTAGAATTGGTAGGGATAGCCACAAAGTGTAACAGAAGAGAGAGAAATACAGATACAAAGAGATAGACAGAGAAGTAAAATGTGCCTGAAATAGGGGCAGGCAGGGTTTGGGTGGTAGGGGAGTGTTTGGGATATGGGTGGTGGGAATGGGGCACTGGTGGAGGGATGGGTGCTGGAACACTATATGGTGGAGACCCAATTATGAACATCCTTGAAATTGTATATCTCACATGGTATAATAAAATTTAAAAAAAATGCTCTACATCAAAATCATCAGGGAGATGAAAATCAAAACAACCGTGGGATATCATCTCATACCACAGAGACTGACAAGATCCAAAAGAAAAACAACTGGTGCTGGCGTGATTGCTGGTAGAAAGGGACTCTACTTTATTGTTGGTAGAAATTTGGACTCGTCCACCTTTGTTGAAAGTAATATGGATGTTACTAAAAAAAGTCCTTGAAATTGGGTTCCTGTTTGACCCAGAAGTACCACTTCTAGAAATATAGTTGGGGTTCAAAAACACAGGAGAAACAACATCTGCAATTCTATGTTCATTGCAGTACTATTTACAATAAACAGAATCTAGAAACAACCCAAGTGCATGAGAATAGACAATTGGTATACAATGGCATACTACAAATTATTAGTAAAATGAAGTCATGAAATTTGCTTATAAATGGATGGATTTGGAGAGTATCATGCTGAGTGAATTGAATCAGAAGAAGACGGGCAGATATAAAATAATTGCACTCAATTGTGGGATATATAAATAAAATATGTTTATCTCTCTAAATATAAATAACATAATATTAGATTAATATCCAAGGCCAAGCAAAACAAGAGTCAGTCATATTGGCCAATGATTGGAAGCTTACTACAAGTGTGTGTGGGGCAAAGGACAATTAGGGAGAGTAAGGGGCCATTATTACAATAATACTTAGAAATGATAACTCTTGACTGGAACTGAATGTTCAAACTAGGTAAATACATGGTGAACTTTCAGTATCTGTATTACAAACCATAATGCTTAGAAAGAAAGAAAGAGAGAGGGAAAGAGAGAGAGAGAGAGAAGAGAGAGAAAAAGAAGAAAAGTGCCTGCCATAGAAGCAAGAGGATTGGGGTGGGATGGAAACTGGGAACATTGGAGGTGAAAAATGGTGAAGGGATTGGTACTGGAACATTATGTCACTGAAATCCAAAAATAATCGACCTTGTAACTGTGATCTCTCTGTGATTTAATAAAAAAAAATAAAAATATGTAGTGACCTACTTCTCAGTATACAGTAATAGAAAAATAAGAAATAATATAACTCTATTAGTAAAATTTCATGATATTATAGAATCAAGTTCCCAAGAATCAATGAGGAAGTATTTTGATAATAAAAAATTTTTAAATTTTATGATAGGCAGTATCAAAGCAATTTAAAAATAATATTACTTACAATACAATTACATAGCTGCAGCTAAAATAAGTACACAGTCTGTATAATAAAAGGAAAAATAGTAGAGGAAGAAATCAAAGATACCATGTATATGATATATATCACGATTATATATCTATATCTATATCTATATATATATCTATATCTATATATACATATATATATATATGGCCACATGCATATGTTTCATTGATATATCAAATAGCATCAAAGTTCCATAAAAGGAAAACGGATACTGCTACCTAAAGATAAATCCCAAATATTCTGCAACTAACCGAGGTTTGATCCCTGGCATCCCTGAGCACTGCCAGGAGTAATTCCTGAGTGCAGAGCCAGGAGTAACCTCTGAGCATTGCCAGGTGTGACCCCCAAAACAAAATAAAAACCTATTCTATGCCTGGTGTTATACATAAAATCTAAGTAAAACTTCTGTCAATGACCTAAAATATATTTATTTTGAAATTACAGGACATTTTGATGACTGTTAGCAGCAATTTCTTGGCTTTGAGGTGTTTAGTAAAAGGTTGCATTGGACATTATAAAACTTTTGACGTTATGTTAAGAGACTTTTTACCTAAAGTATTAGGTGAAAAATATTAGTATCACTTATCTGATGAAGTTAACTATGTCTAAAACTCAAAAAGAATTCACTAAACAAATTTAAATTTGAAAAATAATTTGAACATATGCTTCATCAAAAATGATATGCTCCCGGCAAAGAAGCCCATTTCAATGGGCTTTCAAATGTTCAATGGGCTTTCAAGAATTTCAATCTTTCAAGATGTTCATCATTAGGAAAATGTTAATTAAAAACCACAATGGGAAATCATTGGTCTATTAGAATGAAAGACTTTCAAAATGTTAATACCAAGTGACTGTGAGGATGTAAAAACAACAGAAACAGTCAGGATGTTGCTGGTCGGAATACAAAATAGTGTAGCCTCCTTTAAAAATTATATCATCATTGGCTTCCAAGTGTATGTAGTGCAACCCACAATGTGTAGGAGAAGGAAGGGTGAGAGAGGGAGAAAAAAATAGATAAAGAACCTGCCATTTAGGCAGGCTATGGGAGGTGGGAGGAATTGGGGACATTGGTGGTGGGAAATGGGCACTGGTGGAGGCGGGTGCTGGAACACTATGTGACCGAAACCTCCAAACATGAACAATGTTGTAATTGTATATCTCACGGTGGTATAATAAAATGTTTAATTAAAAAATTAGATCATCATTTTCTGGAGCCAGAGCGATAGCCAGCGGGTAGGGCATTTGCCTTGCACGTGGCCGGCCCATGCTGGCCCGGGTTCGATCCCCAGCATCCCATATGGTATCCCTAGCACTGCCGGAAGTAATTCCTGAGTGCAGAGCCAGGAGAAACTGAGAAACTCCTGAGCATTGCTGGGTGTGACCCCAAAAAGCAAAAAAATAATAAAAAATGATCATCATTTTCTTATGAATACAAATGTACACTACAAGTTTTCGCAAAAACTTGTATGTGAATGTTTATAGAAATTTAATTTATAATTTTATCAAACTGAAAACAACCAAATGGCTTTCAGTTTGTGAATAGTTTGAAAGCAAATTCATTGACTTTCTACTCACTAGGAGTTATATTGAACTGTTAATTTATGCAACAACATGGATGGTTTTTAAATATATTAAACTAAATGAAACAAGCCAGAATCAAAAGAATCTCTAAATTATTTTATATTTATATGCAATAAAAACACTTTAGGGACAGAAAATAAATTATTTTTTTCCATAGTACATAGTATGTACAACACATAAGAACTTTGGGAGATAATGGCATTCTTTAATGTTTTGTGTGACTGTTGACATGACTCCAGTTTTCAAAACTCCTTAGAAAAAATTGCCTAAGATATGTGTATTGTTGTTCAGTGCATTAAAATATTAGGCTGATAGCCCTTTTGTTGCATGGTAATTGAAGGTTAGTTAGATTATATATTTAAGACAGAGACATGGCTTGTTCTTCAAGCCCATATTCTCCCTTAAAGATGTATTTTGCTTTCTTGGCTCTGTGTTTCATTGCTCGCCTATGTCCACTCTGGAAAAGCCTGTGTTCTCTCTTGAACATGTATTTCCTTTCTCTCCTCTCACATCTTTCTAAATAGGTTTCAGTAAAAACTTTCTTGCTCCATCAATCAAACAAAAGAAAACTATATGAAAAAATCTATTGTGTTCATAAACACATCTTTTGAAAACATTACTTTCTCTGTTGTCCATTTTGACTTCTTTTTAAAGTATCACTTCACTTGTATCACCTGTCTTCTTATTCAAATATGTGATAGTATCAGAGTAAGCTTACTGGAATTTGCAATTAGTGAAAATTTTTTAAAGAAATATTTTAATTTATTTTTCTTCCAAATTTTAAGAATCATGATTTTAGCGTTGAAATGTAAGTTTCATGCATAACTTGATCTAACATCACTAGTGATTGGCTCCCTCCATCAATATTCTATGACCCATTTTCTATCTGTCAACTTCATCTTGGTAAGCTTAGTTCTATAGACACTCTCAGTACAAGGAGTATCTATTTTTTTAAAAAGTCTCTTCTTTTTAATTTTTTAAAGTCTAGAAGGGAAAAATTAAAGTATACTCCCAGGCACAGATTTGAAAATAATTTAATAAATAATCTTATTTTCTACTAGAACCTTCCCTTTAGCCTACCTTAAATATATTTGTGCTAAAATAAGATTCCTGCGGACACAACCTAAATTATTTAGAGATGATATAATTTGTTCATCCATTTGTACTTCCTTCTAGAAAATTCATCAGGAACTACCAAGGGAAATTGGTTTTGGTTATTTTCTGTGGTCACCAGCTTTCTGCTAGCAGCTTATTTCCTTCCCACCAACAAAACAAATCTATCATTGTGCAACAACATTCTTAGCCCCAGGGTCTTCTGCAGTTTCTTTACTTTGTTTGATCCAAAATACACACCAGTTAGCGCTCAACTTCAGAGATATACTAATTATCAATCAATGGGAGTTATTCTTCCATTTAGCTACTTTATATGTTTTCTATTATATGATGGCAGCACATTACACAATTTAAGAAAGTTTAATGTCATTCTGAAGCAAAGAATGAGAACAAAGCAGGATCCTGGGAGCAGACAAGAGAGAACCCATAACCACATACATGAAGCCCAGAATTATGGTGAGTGGGATGATATAGCAACTGTAAGCTGTAAGAAATGAAACCAGAACCTGACAAAATTAAAAGATTCTGTGGTTAAAGCCAGATGGTGCTGGGTTTGTTCAATACCATAGGACCCTATGTCTGAGAAACAGAATAGCTTTAAAGTCTCAATTGTCTAAGCCAGAAAATAGAGGTCAGAACACAGCTATAGCCAGAATTGAGAAAAGATTTTAAACGTTCAGAAAATTGTGAAAAACCAAGGTCAGAGGAAAATCCGGGGATAAAGATTCTATAAATTGCTAAGAACTGTATCAGAAATTTCATAGTATCTTTTGTTAGAAGAAAGCAGCAAATTACTTCGCATTTTATGCAACTATAGAAAGTGCTAATGAAAATTTATGTTGAACCTGGCCTAATTTTAAAATGTTGAATATTTGTTTAGGGAGCATTGTCAGGCTTATTTCCTGGTTGTGTACTTGAATGTTGAGTATGGAAAGTATTAATTCAGTAGTGGCAGTGTAGTCACAGTTATGTGACTATTTTTACATCAGGGGGTGAGATGATCATACATTCTAAAATGAGAAAGGAAACTGAGTTTTAATGCCTGGATGATGAGAAAAATTTCGTTTTGATTCACAGACTTTGCTTTTCCAAAGGTGTTGGGGAAAGGTGGGGGTTGGGGGATATCTACTGCTTCTTTCTGAAAGACTTGCTTGGGCAATTTGAAATATTCTTTTGAGAGGCTACCCCATAGGGAATCTATTTCACAGTTGCATAGACTTAAATCACTTGGATTTTCTTTACATCAGATCAGAAGGTTTTTTTGTTTAATTTAAAGTTAATGAGGAAATTTCAACAATTCTTTACACTGCATTCTGTAAAGTAAAACTTGTAGAGTTTTTCAGCACAAACACTTCAGAAATTAAGTAACTTTTTTGAAGGTTCAGGTATGAAACAGTTTACAAGTAGAACCTTGTAAAGAAATGAATGTGGGTGGTGTTTTGTCTCGAAAAGTCCGTGATGTCTTCAACATGTTTATCTCTTTCCCTTTCCACTCACATTTCACTAAGGAAGTGTTTTTAAATAAAACTGTTTTGCTTCACTACAGGAAAATAAGAGAAATCAATGTTATGCGGTTTTGTTTTCACAGCACTCTGAAACGTGCTATGGTTTTCTGGATATATTTGACTGGTTCATATATTTAAAGAGACTGCCATTATAAAGTAAAGTAAAAGTAATAAGTGCTGCCAAATATTTAAATTTGGGTCTTCTTACTTTGTTAGAATATAGAACATTGGCTTGTTACTTAAGGCTACCTATGTCTTAGTAATATTACTTCTGAATTGTGCTTACAAAGGATATCAGGTTTACACCACGAGCAAAAGAATTAGAGATTCACACATAGTCAGATATTTAAAAAGGATGAAGATGTTAGAGAAGTTACTCATAATGATATAGAACTCTTAGGCAAGATGTTTTTAGAAATCTGTTGGATTGTCCTTTGTTCACAGCCCTGTCTCCTACTTGCCAGCCCTAGGTTTTGTAATGTAAATGAAATTCTTTTCTCTTTCTTGTATGATTTTTTGCATATTCTTATGCTAGAGCAAAGGCCTTTTGTATAGACAGGTGAGGACAGTTAAGGCTATGCATTTGTGATATAGGAGTTAATTAGCCCTGAAATAATTACTCCAGGGAATCTGTCATATTTCCTAATTTAAAACCTCAGTTGTCCTTATATTTATTCTAGTTTCCTTAAACTCAAAAGGATGGTTCCATCGTGGAACTGGATGGACCCAGGGCAAACCATGAGTAAGCTACTTGACTTGGACATGGGACAGACTGTGTCCTGAGCAATATAATAAGCCAAGAGTACCGTCATGGAATAAATTGTTTTGACCCAAAGATAAGCAACTGAGTAAGTACTCTATTGGGGTAAAGAAAAACCAACCTGGTCAGAGAACTGTAGTCTGGAATATATAACAAAATGGTCCCAGGAATAGCCACTCTATAAACTTAATCCTGGCTGTAGATAAATGTCTGTATTTCTACTATGTTTATACAAAATGACTATAAATATTATTGAAATTATTGCTTCCCAGCTAAGGAAATGAAAATACAACACTCTGGGATTCCATCTTTGTCCTGGGCAAGCCTATAGACCAGGATCCATCTCTGAAGGGAAGTTCCCTGGCAGTTTGCACTGGGAAGGAGGAGCTTTTTAAACCTCATTGTTTCATAATAGAATTCTATTTCCTCTTGTAATACCCATTCCCGACATTTTGTAAAGTATATAATGAGAAGACTTGACTTGAGCTGTGTGCAATGAGGCGGAGTGTGGAGTAACTAAGGCGGGATAAAAAGGAGAGAGTTTCAGACTTTCAAGAGCCTGTGGTCTTGTTCCTTTGTTCATAAATCAAGGGCAATTGGGCATTTTTCCCTCAATGCAGCCAGGAACCTCACTGAACCCCAATATATGTTGGGGAGTCTGCTGAGCCCTAACAAAATCAATATAACTCCCAACCACTCCCTACCACAAAAATTCTGCTTTGTGCCTCCTTCTGCTTCTTCCTCGATCCTTCTCTCTCACATCCTCTTAGACACTGAAACATGCTGTGGTCTTCTGGATATATTTGACTGGTTCAGAAGTAGACTTCTTGTTCTTTTCCATCATTTTATTTGTTTTAAAGCCATCTTAAGCCAAACTAAGGTCTTTATAGGATAATTTTCATCCTTGTACTGAAGAAGAGAATCAGTACTTTTTTTAGTGATGAAAACAATTTGAAAAAAAAAGAATGAGGAATGCAGAAACATGTTTATGCCTTATCAGGACACCAGATCGGCGATAAATAAAATGAAACTGACAACTAAGATAGACGCTAAAGAAAATGACTGAGACATGAGCCCTGGTAAGTGATATTCTAATTAGAGTGTGACAAAGAATCTTTGCTTGACCAATCTTTCTTCAGGTCCATCTGAGCACTTCCTTATTAAATCTAATTTTATCCAGAATCCCTCAAAATCAGTCTAACCAGAACCTACTACCCCACCTCAGACCCATGCTTTATGTCTTATCAAGTTTCTCCTCTTCCTCATACCTCAGTAACATCTAATAATTCTGACACATCATCTACAATAATTTGGTGAGCTCACGTTAATTACCTCTGCTCTTTACCCTGGTATTCTGCTTAGTCATTTTACTTTCACTGATTCCCACACAGCTGCTTGACTATAATTTCCTATGTGCATTTATTAGGTTCATTTTGGTTCAGTTAGGGATGAAGATTTTACTCAAAGTGAAATTGCTAAATCACTTGGCTCATTTGGTCATTTTAAATTTATGTATTGGGTAACTAAACTTTTTATATGGTTCTGATTCTTTCTGTACTAAGGTTCTTTATGATGAAACTTTCTTAAAAGTTTCCTGTTTAAGATTTTTAGTGTATGTGGGGCCAGAACACTAGTATAATAGGTAGGGTGCTTGTTTTGCACATGGCCAACTCAGGTTCAATCCCTGGCACCCAATATGGTCCCATGAGCCAACTGGGAGTGAGCCTTGAACTCAGAGCCAGGACTGTACTCTGAAAACAGCTGAGTAAGACCCCCATTTTTTGAATATATGTTTATAAACTTACTTGTTATATTTATTTCAGTTTCTTTTCATATTAGGCAGCCTTTTTTGCTAATGTCTTACATTCCAAATTGCAATCTCAATCTGGAAATTTACAAAACCAATTAGAGAGGATTTCAATGAAAACAGCTTAATTTTAGGTAATACAGGAAACTCTAGCAGGAACAGTTTTATATCAGGAAGCAGGAAAGTCTAAAGGGAGTGCATTTATGACAATGTCCTACTATGATCATCATACTCCTGTTAGATACCATGGGTTACATGCCTCAGAAATGTGCTACCCAAATGATTTCAGAGATTAGATATATGCAAAGGGCTATAGATATGGAAATCACTGACTGAGGGTTACTACTGAGGGTATCACATCTTCAGTAATCCAGTTTGTCCCATATGGCTCCCAAAATGTATTTGCAGTGGAAAGAGAGTAATGATAATATATGTAAAAACTCAGTATGAGTAGAGATGATCAGATTGAGGAATTAAGTTCAGGGGCTGAACGGATCTGGAATGAGGCCTAGATGTTTATCTTTTAAAAAATTATTAATATCTTTGTTATCCTATTTATTATGCTATTAAAAGTATATATGACTGTATGTTATATTTTATTACCATGTGTTTTTTTATTATTGAAAGTAAATTACCACTGTAAACAACTGAAATAATAGCTATTTACTTTTTAAAGTGTTTTCTAAGGAATATGATAACTGTTTTTACTTATTAGAAACATACTTTATAATTTTCTTCAGGATTTTTTGTTTTATTTTATTTTAGTTTTTGATTTTTGGGTCACACCCAGCGATGCTCAGGGATTACTCCTAGCTCTTTGCTCAAGAATTACTCCTGGTGGTGCTGAGGGGACCATGTGGGATGCTGGGGATCGAACCTGGGTCAGCCGTGTGGAAGGCAAATGCCCTACCGGCTGTGCGATCGCTCCAATCCCATTGCATTTTATTTTTAATGTTTAATGTGTACACACACACACACACACACACACACACACACACACACCTGGTATGCTGATCCAGAGACTCACATACATGGGGCAGAGCTGTTACCAGCTCTCCCTGTGCCCAGCTGATCACAAGGCATCCTGGAGGGATGGGTAGTTCTAGTCCTGGCTTGCCACCCCAGAAGAGCCTTGCAAGAAGCCATAGGAACCCCCCACACCATGAGGGCAGCCATTTTCCACATCTGGACTCCCGTCTCATCAGAACTGATGAGCTGATCAAGTGGCTGCAGTAAAATCAATAAATACTCAAGATTAGAGGTGACTACAAGAGTATCCCATCTGCACGGCAGAGCCTGGCAAGCTACCAGTGTCGTATTTGATATGCCAAATACCAGTAACAATTATAGACCTCATTCCCATGACCTGATGGAATGGTTTGTGGCTCTTTATGTTCCTGAAACAAGCAGATGCCCTTGTGACAGGATGTATGGAGATGTTACTGGTGCCCGCTCGAGAAAATCGATGATCACCGGGAAGACAAGTGATACAAGTTAATGTGTATTCACAGTTCACTAATCCTGTCCATTTATAATGATCCGGCTTCTAAGTCTGTGAATTAAATTTTATTTTCATATTTTTGTAGTGAATAAAATGGCTTTATTTAGAAAATAGGAAGAGAGGAAAGACAAACTTAGAGAAGGAAAACCCTTAAAGACAAAGATAAGAATTGCATGCCTCGAAATGGGATAGAGTGTGTAATCCAAATGGAGTGAACCTTTTTTATAGTTTGTTTGGAGACACACCTGACATTCTTAGGTACAGCTGCTGGATCATTGCTCTGAGGTCACTCCTGACTAAGCTCAGGGATATTTTGATGCTGCGGATTTTGAATTAGGAGTTTTCTCATCAGCATACACACTAATGCTTTGTAATATCTGCCTGGCCCCATGAATTAAATTTAAATTTCAAGGATTGGACCATGGTGGAAGAAATGCTATTAAATTTTATTTCTTGTCTTGACAAATCTATAATATGGGTCAAATATATTAGGAAATTTTTCAGGCATTGAGCAACAGGCAGTTCAGGGTTATGATCCTTGACAGAAAAGAAATATGCAAGATGATTTTCTTTTCGGAAATTTGCATCTATGATTTTCAGAGACATTAGTATGTCATTTCTTTATATTATGTTATCTTTTTCTGGGTTTGGAATCAAATTGATAAGCTTTCTAAAATGTTTTTTCAAGTGCTCCCCTCCATTTCCTTTTTATTTTAGAAGAATTTGAGCAGGATCTGTATTTGTCCTTTGAAAGCTCAGTGTATTTTACTAGCTAACCCACCTGTTCCTGGGCTGTTTGTTTTGAGCCGACATTTCTCTTAGCCCTGGTCTTAAGGGCTAACTAACCCTTAACTTAAGGATTAGTTAGGAAAATTCTTATTTTTTAATCTGAATCTGTTATCTGATCTCTTTCATCACTCTCTCATCTGAAAATCACATTTTACTGATATTTGCTTTGGTAAGGGAGTCTTATATTTGTTGTTTTCTTAATTATTTCTAAATCTGATTTCATTCTCCATTTACGTTCTAGTCGTTGTGATTATTTTATCATGAATTCATGATGCTATGTATTCCTACATATTAAATTTACATGTTATAATTTCCATGTTGAATTGCATTTTATTCATGTAGTCTTGATAGCCAACATCTCTGTCTGGAATTTTTTGGAGTGTTTATTGTTGAATCACACAAGGCAGTGTGTTAATAGGGGTCATTATTATTGGACTGCTATTGGTTCAATTCTGATAATGCTTAGAAGACCTTGGGCTCTAATGATCAAACCTGGGGCTCCTGCATTCATGCCACGTACACTTGCCTTTTGAGCCATGTCTCCAGTCTGTTTGGAATTCTTGAAGTATCTTTAGGCTTTCTGGTGAAGAGCTCCTTTTTGTACTTTTACACTTTTTAGAGCTTTTTGATATCTAGTTTCTATTTTCTGTGTTCAGTGAAGAATCTTAATTTAGTTACAGTACATTTTTTAAATTGTTTTTTACTTTTTCCAACTCTGTCATTAAATTTTCCTCTGTATACTTATATTTTTTTGAGGATTTTGTCCTATTCATAATGGCTGTTCAGATATGTTTTCAATTCACATATATTCAAAACTTTTTGTTTCCTTCAATTGACATGATGACATTAATTCTGGAGTTCTTTGTTTCTATGACTATGGCAGGAAGGAAGAGGGGTGATAGTGAGAAAGAGCTGGAAAACTGATTAATTACAGTATTGCCAATGCATGGGGAAGGGAGGCAGTTCAGAAGGATTATCCCGTCCACCATTGTATCTCTGTAGTTATTTCCCATGATAATTTTGTGATAAGTTCTGTAGATCTGGGTCAATGTCCAATATCTGCCATATCTTGGAGGACAGCTTGGGAGACACTCAGTCATGTAACTACTGCTAGCTTAAAACACCAGGTGCAGATGATTTAATCAAGCTACCATGATGAGAAACATCTCATTTACTCAGTTCTTATTTAAATGCCAATATTATTCAAAATACCCATTACAGTAACACCCTAATATTGCTTGACCAAATATGTGGGCACTCATTAATGTAATCAAGTTAACATGTAAAATAATCGTCACAGTTGTAAATGAACTGGAATGACAGAAAACTGGCAACCAGAATTTCTTTCATTATGATAATTCCAAAGTTGCCCCCTAAATTTTCATGCAGAAATGAATTAAAATGTATAAAGAGTGTAGTGCTGAGTCCAGCATGTAATAACATGCTTAATATTATTTCCTTCACCTCACTGTCCCACTACAATCAACCACTACATCAGTACTTTGAAAATGAAAGTACAACCACTACATCAGTACTTTGTAGCATCTTAGAGATTCATTTATGTAGGAGAGACAGAAGGAACTTATAGACATTAAATCTGAAGGCTCCACTATAAATATTTATACTTGTAAGTTACAGTTCTCTACTTTTTCTTACCTGTCTCATTTCATTAGTTTTCTGTTTAGTTTTAGTCACTTTGTTATAATCTCTTTTTCTCCCAATAATTTTTCATTCAGATCTAATTCCCATAGAAGAATCAAAGTTTTAGAGGACGAACTCTTTTGAGATAACAGAAGATCAAGTCACTTGCTCAAAGTCACACTCTATTAGGAAGTGACACAGCTTGATAGAAAATAATTTTCCCTTCCTTCAAATTCAATCTTTCTTTCACTAAAATAGTCTGCTTTACAAGGTTAATATATATACTTAAATTATTATCTCTGAGAGAGGAATATTTCAAAATGCATATATTTCATTTAATTGCAGGCTTAGAGCATATCATTGCCCTTAAATTTTAAATTTTGTCTTAAAATAACTAAAATATGTCACACATAATAGTTTAGAATTAACCATGAGTTTTCTATAATTATATACATGTAACTGTTGTTGTGGGTGAATATCATTTTTCTTATAGAATTAACCTCTTTTCATATACTTTGGGGGAACACTGCTCAGGTATAGTGGTACTGCAACCTAACACAATTCTTGGAGGATAATTATTTCCAAAGCTTTGGAAATAATATTGTGGGAGCAATTAAATACAGCTCTCACCCATATCAAGTATGTATTCTTCCACTCAATTCATCCTAATCATCCTTAATTTTATATTTTATTAAAAAATCAGTTCACTATAATTTTCAATTTAGAAATTGAAAGTTTTTCTTTTTTTAACAATTAGATAAACCATAATATTGGTCATTGAATTTTAAAGAACAAGCTATATTTATTATTTTAATTCATCTCCATCATGTTCTTCTAAACTTTTCTGTAAAATTTTAATTTTGCTGTGGTTAGATAAAGCTCGAGCGGGTCCTAGTAACATCTCCATATGTCCTGTCTCATGCTAGTAGAGCCCAAGGCATCTGTTTGCTCCAGGAACATAAAGAGCCTCAATCCATTCCGGAATGAGTCTATAATTGTTACTGGAAAAAAAGTTACTGGAAAAAGTATATTCTGTTTAAGATGATCTTAAATCGCTTTCACCCTTCAGAATAAAAATATACTTAATAATATTACGTATTTGTCACACTTTCAGCAAAACTTTGATACATCAGAATCTATTGAGGAGAGAATAAAGGAAGAAAGCAGTTTGTGGGGCATAATCAATTATCCTAAGAAAAAATGTAAGCAGATTTCAGCTTCATTTAAAAATCTATTTGAAGTTCTCTATTCACTACGTTTGATCTCAAAATAGAAAATGTATGATGTGTTTTTCATATTTACTTGTGCTTGCAGAATGTATATAGAGGTTTGTAAAAGGTGAGGAAGGTGATTGCCTATTCCAGACATTTCTTTGGGGATGGCAGCAGAATTGGGAAGATGGGTTTGCAGAATAGCAAGAAACTGGTCAATATTTTTATGGTCATATTTTGGAACTGTATAAATGCACATGTTTTCAAACAATTTAATTGGAACTGAATTTCAAAATAAAATTATTCCGTATTTTTTCTTATCTAGGTAGGCCTGCTGACTTAATTAGCTGATCTCAGTGTTATGATCTTCTATGTGACAATGTGTCTGTCACAATGTTTTCTTTCTTGTCTTCTAGCCATAGAATTTGGTGAATTTGACCTAGCCTGTCTTTTAGTTTAGTCTAATTAGGACATAATCTTGTAGTCAGGACATACTCATTTGATACAATAGGAATGCACAAAAGACTCAGAAGCTGTATTTATAAATTTAATAATCTGTAGTGATGAAGAAACAAATTAATGTCATGAAATATTGTTTGCATCAACTTCATTCTATAAAGGTCTTAAAAGGTGACATCCCAGTGACTTTAATTCTATTATTTCTTCTCAAAGACAGCTTTAGATGAAAAATAATCTCACTGACACAGATGAATCTGTATGGTTCTAATTTCCATAAGAATTGCAAGATTAAGAAGGAGGCTTTGTGCCTAGAGTGTATAAGGTGGATAAAATTGAGCACTACATATGGCAGAAGAAGGAATCTTAATAAGACTTAGGCTCAGGGAGAACTGAGGCCAGTGTGGAGCGTTAAAATACCTTCCTTTACTCCTCCTCCATTGAGGAGCTAATATATAAATTTTAAAAGTGAGCCATTTCTTTGATGGGCGGACTTCAGTAGTAGAGGAAATGAATCCTATTGCTCAGTGCCAAAGAGAGAAAAAATTTTGTGTGTGCTGTTATGTCACAGTCCTGTGGTGAGCCCTGAAGTACAAAACGTAGACAAATCCCACAGCAGTAGTAATGTGGACAAATTGCCTTTATATATCTTAGGACATAAAAGTTAAGAGCAGACATAAGTAATAGCAAAAATTCATATGAGCTCAGGGACCAAGTGTGGTTGGTATGGCAACTATCACTTTGAATTCTCTCTCCTTTATGTAAAATAAAATTCTAGCTGCATTTTGTCCATTAATAGAAACATATGGTAAGGTAATTGGTGGGCATTATATTTGTGTATTAATCTCGAGTGCAAATGGAGAAATGATTAGGAATACGAGATGAAGCTATCTTTCTATCTGTCTATCTATCTATCTATCTATCTGTCTGTCTGTCTATCTGTCTATCTGTCTATCTATCTGTGTCTGTCGGTCTGTCTGTCTGTCTATCTATCTACCCCTATTTTTAACTTTAATTTTTTGCAGTGCAAGAATGCTGTCTGTTACTTCCTACCCATCACCTCTCCTTCTTCATTTACCCCTGGCTTGGCCTCAGTTAAGTTCAATTCTATTGGTAGAATCTGTTGTTTGGGTTTGTATTCATAGCCTATTTCCTTTTCCATAGCTATATATATATACCACATATATACCATGACCTCCCTCAGGTCTTTGTGTGTATGTGTGTATACATGTGCACCATAATTTCTTTATAATTTCTGTCATCTGAATTTTTTCTCAGAATTTGGTTATATTAAATAGCAAAAGCATACATTTAAATAGCATTGCAGTAGCCACAAGTATGCATATATCTTTAGAAAGGAAACCTTTTGTGCTGGAATAGATGCCAAAAATAAAATTACTGTGTAATTACTAAATAGTCGTTACATTTTTAATTTTGAGGGGTCTTTATACTATTCTCCACAGAGGTTGAATCAGATAACAATCCCTCCAACACTGAATTAAGGCTTGTTTTTCACTGTATCCCTGTTAGCATTGGTTGCTTCTGGATATTTTGGCATAAGCCATTCTCACTTATATGAAGTCTTAACATTATTCCTGTTTGCATTTCCCTGGTAATACTAATAAGCAGTTAGGTTTTGTTAATGATTATATCTCCATGGATACATTATGAATGGAATATTTTCTTTCAGTTACATTTTGTCTGATACTTCATTTAATAAGTATTTACTCATTACATAGTCATTTATAAAGCCACTATAATATATAATATATCTGATATTTTAAAAATTATGCAGACCACTGTGAAAAACTGAGATAAACATTTTGTTTTCATGAGGTTTTATTCTGTTAGAATTGATGGAAAAAAAGCAAAATAAGTAAAGTGTAAACCATTGCTTGTTACAAACACTATTTAAAATATAAAGTAGGAAGAGAGATATAAAGTATCATAGAGGGATTAAAAAATTTAAATTAGTGGCCGGGAACCCTTACTAGAATTCTGGTTTCTGACAAAAGCTCTAAAATGATGAGAAATGCTCTGTGGATCTAGGAAAGCCACAAATATAATTCCTTTTGGCAGGAATGTGCCTTTTTAGTTCAAGAGACATGCTGAGGCAGTCGAGTGAGTGGAACTTGAAGGGAAAGTTAGAAAGGACAGTAGGGAAGGCTTCCATAGAATTTTGAAGATCAAAACATAGTATGGGGTTTACCTTTTTCTCAGATTGAGTTAAGAATTCATCAGAGGCGTATGAATAGAGGCATAGTAAGCCCTGAATGTCTGTTAGTAGGTATTTTCTAGTTGCTGAGTCAGGAAAAGATGACAGTACAGGCAGGAACTGAGACACAAAAAATAGATCTGGGGGTGGGGATCAGGGGCAAATATTATCTCAACTGTCAATATTAGATTTGAAATGTCAGTTTATCATCTGCTAAGAAAGTTAGGTTAGTAATATCTGTAATCATCACCCACATAGATGATCTTTAAAACCAGAAGACTGGATGAGACTTCACCAGTGGCAAGTGTTTAAAATATCAAGATCTAGAGAGCTATGAGGGTACAGAAAAGAATTAATACACTGGACTTGGGTATCGATAGAGTTAGAACCACACTGGCAAATGCTAGGCTTACTCAGACACTATTTTATCACTAAGTGAATTAAAAACAGCTATTTAGACCAAACACACATTAAGCATCTTTCTACAAAGTCTAGCATTCCATGAGTTCTTGGCCCCATCACTGTGAACTATATTGTTCTATTTCTTTTTTCCATACCATAGAGAAATCCTTTTAAAGAAATCTCCCCATTCAATATATCATATTTCACTTAAAAAATATCAAGCTTTGAATTAATTTTTTCTTTCCACCACCTGTTTCTGAAGCTCCCATAAAATGTTAAGTTTTTCATAATAGAAACTACCTCTTAGTTTCAGTTGTAACCTCTATGCTCAATAAACTGCATTATAAATAATAGCAATCTAATTTTTTTTCTTTTCTATGCATATCACAGTATGTTCTGAAGGAGCCCTGCACCCTCATAAACACAGAATTGGCATAAACACAAAATCTGCTGGCTACTTTATTACATGATTTTTTTTTTTTTTTTTGGCCCCACCCAGTGACGCTCAGGGGGTTGCTCCTGGCTCTGCACTCAGGAATTACTCTTGGCGGTGCTCGGGAGACCATATGGGATGCGGGGGATCGAACCCAGGCTGGCACAGGCTGGCCATGTGCAAGGCAAACACCCTACCCGCTGGGCTATTGCTCCAGCCCCTATTACATGATCTTAACACATTTTTATTCTGTTTTGGTCCTATATTTTCTCACATTCAGGAAAATAAAAAAGTAGTTCTAAAGTAAATTTGTTTCTAGTCAGAGAAAATAGGAAATAAACAGAAATTTTTTCTTTTTTCCTTTTTTTTCCCAAAAAAAAAATCTTTACAAGAGATGGGAACAAAAAATCATAATTGCCTCCTTTACTTAAAAAATGATATCTTTGTCTTATGTGTTTGTTGCTACAAAATTATTTTTAGGCCATGAATTAGAACATTTTGCACTAAATTCTTCAGGTATTATTGAGTATAATCATGGACAATGCAACTTTGGAATTTTTTTTCTTTGTTGGCAAAATAGACATAAGAACACGACATAAGGTTATAGAGATAATGGGGCTGGAGCGATAGCCCAGCGGGTAGGGCGTTTGCCTTGCACACAGCGGGCCTGTGCCGGCCCGGGTTCGATCCCCGGCATCCCATATGGTCCCCGAGCACCGCCAGGAGTAATTCCTGAGTGCAGAACCAGGAGTAACCCCTGAGCGCTGGGTGTGACCAAAAAAAAAAAAAAGGTTATAGAGATAAAATGAATTATATGTTTGCAAGTGCCATATACTTACTTGGTTCATTGCTGTGAGTCTAGTGAAAAACTAATCTAGCTCAGCTCTTTCTTCATGATCAGTAAATTACTAAGAGAATAATAAAGGTATATGCCTGGTCTAGCCCAACCTACCCAAGTAGGGGGAATGTTCATATCCTTTTCTGCTGATACAGGCAGAGTATCTACAAAATTCTTCTCTTGAGACCTGACATGATAAACTCAAGACCTCTTCTAGAGAGATAATAGTCCTGTTTATGCTGTTTTCTCTTTCAAAGCAACCCTTGAATCTTTGAGTTTGTGGAAAAAATTCACCCAATAAATGGTTTCACCTCATGTCAGCAAGATTTCTACAGCAATTAGAAAGGAAGTTAAAGAAAAATCTCAGTTTGTGAGCATATGAAAAAAGAACTTGGATTTTCATTGAGAACAGTATCTTACCATTGTCTTTCCTCTATTCAACCTGATATCAGCATGCAACTCCTCTTTGGTTCTTTTATATCAGGTAGTTCTTTTATTTATATCCTAGAGCAAGCACAGACCCTTGGGCTATACTACCAGGTGACTTGGACAAATGAAGATATTACTGGTGCCTGCTTGACCAAATCGATGAACAAAGAGAAGACAAGTGATACAAGTGAAATTCTTTTATTTAAAATTTATTTTTGGGCGGGAGCAATAGCCCAGTGGGTAGGGCGTTTGCCTCACGTCGGCCCGGGTTCGATCCCCCAGCATCCCATATGATCCCCCAAGCACCGCCAGGAGTAATTCCTGAGTGCAGAGCCAGGAGAAACCCCTGAGCATTGCCGGGTGTGACCCAAAAAAGCAAACAAACAAACAAACAAACAAACAAATAAATAAATAGATAGATAAATAAAAAATAAAATTTATTTTATAATGAAAAAACTTTGATGTAAAAAGTTATCTGAGTTTTAGGCATATCATGTTCCAAAATCAATCCTACATCCAGGGTCAACATCCACCGGAGTCCCCAGTTTCTATCCCGTTCCCTAGCCTGCCTTCTTGACAGTCACATTTTTACGTTTGGTTGTTGTGATTTGATGTCTGCTTTGATTGTTATTGGACTCTGCAGTTTGGATGTGTGGTTATAGCACCACTCTACACCACCATTGTACCTGAGACCCTTGACTTTTATCGCCATTAGTTTGCATGTGCACTTAAATTTTGAAAGTCTCTGATATATCTTATCAAACATTTAATGCTTATCATAATAGCTTCCTTAATTATTTGCAATACTAAAATACCATTTATGAATTGAAGATTTGTAGAAAAGTTGGATACAAAATACTGAGTCATCCATGTTTTCTCAACTAAAAGCATATAGATCTGTTACAACTAAGCATTTCCTAAAGAATTTTCATGAAATTATGAGTTAGCATATTTAAGAATTCATAGCATATATGTTTCATAATTATTGTATTTATAATATTAATTATAGTTTTATATTTTAGAAGCTTTTATTCCAATTTTTATTGAAGTTAAATTAGTTTATGTTAAGATTTTGTATTTATAAGATTGTTATATTGAAGTTACATTGGTTTATGTTCAAGTGTTATAACCGTTTATAGGGATATGGTGTTGTTACAACTGACCTACTCTCCACCACAGTTTATGTATTTCTCTCCATACTTTAGCCCACTTCCCTCATATCTTGATAACCTCAATTCTGTGGTTGGAGTCCACGGTTTATTTGCATTGAACCTTGTCTCTTTTTATTGTTGTTTCTTTCTTTGCTACATTGTTTCTTTGCTACATTGTTTCTTTACTACAATTGCTTCTTTGCTACATTTGAGTGAAATCAGTTGTATCTCTCCTTTTTCTTTGGATTCATAAAATCTCCCTGAAATCCCATATACATTATGGAAAAATCAATGTCACACGTTTTCTGATAGCTGAATAATATTCCATGCACCTACACACACACATGCACACTCAGCGCAATTTTTGACTTCTTTATCCATTAATTTGTCATTGTACACTGGGATGTTCTTAGAGCTTGGCTACTGTAAAAGTTGAAGTGGTCACTGATGTATATCTTTTCAAATGAATGTTTTTGTATTCTCTAACTAGATACCTAGATGTGAAATTTCTGGATCATGCAGAATTTTTTTTTTCAGATTTCGCCAATTGTTATAATAAGGACTAGACCAACACTACTTTCCCATCAGAAGTGAATGAGAGTTCTTTTTTCCCCATACTCTTACCACATTTCTTGTTTCTGGTCTTTATTTGAAAAGACAATCATCATAGACATAAAGTGATATTTCAATGTCAATTTTATTTGCATTTTAAAAATTTTGTGGGGGCATCAGAATGTTTTCTTCAATCAAGTGTCAATTCAGGCCTTTGGCATTTCTTATATTTTGTTGCTATTGTTGAACAGTGCATTATTCATTTTTTTTCCTTTTGTGTCACACCGGGGATTCTCAGTGGTTAGTCCTGGCTCCCTGGCTCAGCACTCAGGAATTACTCCTGGCAGAGTAAGGGCTGGAGCTGGGTGGGTAGGCTGTTTGCCTTGCATGCAGCTGACCAGGATTCGATCCCCCGCATCCCATATGGTCTAACAGGCACTGCCAAGTGTAATTCCTGAGTGCAGAGCCAGGAGTAATCCCTGAGCATTACCAGATATGACCCCAAAACCAAAAAACAGAACAAAACAAAACGAATATTCATCATATAGAGTTGTAAAATCAATCCGATTCTCCCCACTTTGCAAGTGAGCTTCCTACTACAAGAAGCAGTTCTTAACATGCTAGATTAGCAAGAGCAAAGAGCTAATTAGGGTGTATTTGCCAACAGTTCGGTATAGAGTTTGTTCCATGACCATGGGCTTAATTTATTAAACTGCTTGTGATGCTTAGTCTGTCCCATGCAGAGGCCAAGGTAGTTTACTCTGAGCTTAATCTGGGTCCATACAACTCCTGTGACAAGACCCTCCTTTTGGGATGTAAGGTCAATTTAAGTTTAACTTAGGAAGTTGATGATGTTCAGGAATAAATAGTTCAGAGTTAATTAACTTCTATGGTTCAAATGCACAGCCTTAACTGTCCTCCTGTGTTTAAACAAAAGGATGTTGCTCTAACATAAGAATATGCAAAGGGTATACAATAAAGAGAAAAATAACATTTTAGGAAGTCACTGTACCTGGTTAGGAGACTGACCCCTGCTGAGTAGGAGATAGAGTGCTGTAAACAAACATCCTCCAACAATACCCCAAAAGTTTTCCTATGTCAGTTAGTATTTTCTCCTTCATGCCTATCACAATTTCTCTCACACTAGGTTATTTGAAACTTCTAGATTTTTTTAGAAATGAATACTAGAGAACATATATATTTATGACCTTTTTCCCTTAGGAACATTGCTGATGTGAGCCAAAAAAAAAGAAGAAAAAACATATATGTTCATTTTGATGAGGTACAACTTATAAATGTTTATTTTATGCATCTTTTCTTGATATTATATACAGAATGTATTTTCTGCAAGGTTACTAACTTTTTCTCATATATCTTCTAGAATTTTTATAGTTTTAGAATTTGCATTTAATTTTGCAATCCATTAGATTATTTGTTGATCACTTGACTTTGCCACTTGAGATCCGTTATTCACCGATTTGCTCGAGCGGGTGCCAGTAACATTTCCATTTGACCCTATTTGTTGGTATGATAAATTATATGAATTTGGGTGTTTCTTTAGGGAATAGAGTACTGATTTTCAATATCCCAGTGTCACCTATTTAAGAAATGAGACTTTTTTTTCCAAAAGAATCTTTATATCTTTTTTCTTGTTGCTTTATGTTTTGGGCTTAAACCCACTGATGCTCAGTGTTTATCTTTGCTCTGTGCTCAGGGAACACTTCTGGCAGTACTCAGGGAACCTATGTGGTGCCAGTGTTTGAACCTGGATTGACCACTTAAAAGGCAGTGCCTTGCCCACTGTGTATTCTCTCCATCCCAATACCTTTACATATTTGTGAAAGTCAATAAAATCATAATCATAATGATAATATGTGACTAATATAGCTAATCCATACAATTTTATTGATACATTTGCCTGTTTTAGAGTAAAAATAAACCAATCTGATTTCTCTATTTTTACAGTGCATTTTAAAGTAAGGTAGTTCTCCAACTCTGTTCTTTTAAAAGTTGTGTTAAGCATTCTAGGTCCTTTATATTTTTATGTGAATTTAAAATTATCAGATGAATATTCATAAATAAGTTTGCTGTAGGTTTGACAAGGGTTGGTTGAATTTTAATATAAAATGGGGAGAATTTCTCATCCTAACATGCTGTTTAACATATTTTTAAAAACACTCATTTCTATTTTAAAATATCCATCCTGCCAGTTTGTCATTTAGGGTAGAAGGTGAGATGAGAAATTTAAGGATAAAAATCAAAGTAGTTCATCATCACTACACTAGTCTTGTCAGAAATATTAAAGAACTTCTTTAGAAAATAAGAAACAGGGTTGCTGACAAGTAGTAAGAAATCAAAGCACACAATATAGAAGTCAGAATAGGGAAGAATAAATTACTGACCCACAGAATTGAATGTAAAATAACCTACTGAATAGACCTCTAATACAGACTTTTTGCTTGTGAATTTCATGGCAACCTTAAAACAACATTTATGTAATAGAAACTTACAAATATAACAAAACTGTATAAGGAATTTGGCATGTTATAAAGGATGAAGTTGAAGTATAAGAATAACCTTAAAACAATAACAACACATACCTGTGTTTCAATAATTTCTTCAAATAATAATGGTCTGTAATTGAAACTACCAGTTAAAAAGACATAGACAAAAGAATAAAAACATCTAAAACCAATTATTTGTTCCTAAAGGAAACACATAGTTTCTTTTAAGAAAAATACAGTCTCAATTTTAAAGGTTGGGAAATTAACCTAGGAGCAAATAGTAACTTACCTGGTGACTTAATGGTAACTTTAACAAGACAGGTAGTTTTCTACTTACAACTACACAGATTTCAAGCCAATCAAAGTAATGATATGGGAACAGACATTATATAGCAATTAAGGGTTTGAAGGAACCAGAAAAACAGCTATTAGTAAAGGAGTACCTAAACACATTAAGCAACTATTGATATAGCTAAAAGTGACAGTTACAGTACCACAGTATTAATAGGGATTTTTAACATGACACTTATAACTATAGACAAATGCATCAGAAGAAAAAAATAGGTAAAACCTTAAATGACAGTTAAGAACAAATGGACCTAAATCACATTATAAAAATTTTACCCTGAAAGAGTAAAATGGCAAAAAGCATATGGAACCTTTCAAGGATGGAATAGGTGTTGGGGCACAAAAACATATATCAATAAATTGTTTAAACGTTACCTTCTTTAAAATCTCTTCATTTGCATAAAACGTTTTGCACTTCTGTCTGACAAATAATTTTTAATAGTATACTTTCTTTCAGCACACTAGTTAAATGCAGATATATTATATTCCTTATTTGATAATTATTTTAGTTCTATAAATAGTAATCTTTTGATTTTTTGTTATCTGCATCTTTAAAAAAAATGTTTAGGGGCCAGAGTGCTAGTCCAGTGAGTAGGGCGTTTGCCTTGCATGTGGCCGATCAAGGTTCGATCCCTGGCATCCCATATGGCCCTTTGAGCACTGCCAGGAGTAATTCCCTGAGTGCAGAGCCAGGAGTAACCTCTGAGCATTGCTGGGTGTGACCCAAAAAGCAAAAATAAATAAATAAATAAATACATACATACAAACATACATACATACTTACATACATACATAAATACATAAATAAATAAATATATAAAACTTTTTCTTATTAAGCCACTCAATTATTCCTAGTGACCTCCAAAATCACCACCTGCCTCCTTAGTCATTCTTTTCATTTCACTATGTACAGCTTTATCAGATATTTTGCTTCCTTTTTTCTTTTATTTAATAGAAATAATAGTTTCCTATGTCCATTTGTTATTTAGTTTGTAGTTCAAGATCAATCTGTATCTTCTAGAAAGAAAGAGAGAGAGAAATAAAGAAATGAAGGAAGGGAGGAAGGAAGGAAGGAAGGATGGACGGAAGGAAGGGAGGGATGTAAAGAAGGAAGGGACGGAAGGAAGAAAGAAGGAAAGAAAGGAAGGAGGGAGGGAGGGAGGGAGGGAGGGAGGAAGGAAGGAAGGAAGGATGTAAGGAAGGAAGGACAGAAGGAAGGAAGGAAGGAAAGGAAGGGAGGGAGGAGGAAGGAAGGAAGGAAGGAAGGAAGGAAGGAAGGAAGGAAGGAAGGAAGGAAGGAAGGAAGGAAGGAAGGAAGGAAGGAAGGAAGGAAGGAAGGAAGGAAGGAAGGAAGGAAGGAAGGAAGGAAGGAAGGAAGGAAAAGAAAAAGTGCCTACCATAGAGGCAGACAGAAGGAGGAAGCAGAAGGGAAACGGTGCTGGGAAATGTGCACTGATGAAGGGACAGGTATGGCTGGGAATATTGTATGGCTGAAACCCAATCATGAACAAGTTTGTAACTGCGCATCTCACTGTGATTCCATTTGAAAAGATCATTTTCAAGAAGATTCTTCCCAAAGTATGAAACCCTTCTTTAATAATAAATGAAAATCCTGTAGAAAAAGGTCATTCTGCATCTTTCAAACAGTTATAAACATGCTTTTGTTGAAGGTAAGTGGTTCCCCCTGCTCTCAGGTCCCCTAGCCTGTGACTGTGAGGCTACCAGATGGTTCAGCTTTACCCCAAGAACCTTTACCTATACCCCTTGAAAATCTCTGAGCTAATTTTTCTAGTATTTTCAATTTCCTAAGTTTTCCATTGAACTCTTCATTATAAGATATAGGTGTTCCTCAACACCAGGGAGAAATTCTACAATATTAATTTAGTCAGTTCCATTACTAATAGATTTTGAGTCCTTGATCCAAGATATGGATCCTGTTTTCTGGTCTTAGCAACTCCTCTGACAAGGCAAAATGGTTTATTATTAAGCTGCATTGGATTGAAACTAGAGAGCTGTATGGAGTTTGAGGTTATGAAGTATTCTCTCAAATATACGCAGAATACTTATATATTTGTTAAGCAGCACTTTAGGAATGTATGTTTAAGCAGATTGATTTCCTTCAGATAGAACCTTTTCCTCTAACTATGCATTTACATGTTTTAACTAGTATTTTTTGCTTTCCATTAAAACATATACTTTTCACAAGTTTCCTTCAGTTTAAAAAATTAGATATGGAACAAAGATATTTACTAAGCTTATGAAATAATGTCCTATGCAAAATTATTTAATTCGAAATGCAAGAAAGATTAAGATTTGTAGCAGAGGAAGAATGTAGTCTTTGGTAATTAGCAGAACACACAGCCTGGCTTTGGGCAATATCTTATTCACTTCTTCTCTAGATGATGAAGACTAGATTTTTGAATAATTTCAATTTTAATAAAGCAGAAAATATTTATATAAAAATTAATGCATTTACAAAACGTGTTTTAAAATCACATCTTTAGAATTTTATTTTTTTAAAAAAGTCATACTGTTTTAATAGTTTGTGGGTAATTTACATCACCCACCAATGGTATAATAAAATCCTTTTGCTTCGTATTCTCAGCAACACCTGTTTTTTCCACTCTTTCTGAAATATAGAGCATTCTCACAGGTGTGAGGTGATATCAATGTTTTTCATTTGCATTTTACAAGTAATGAGTGATGTTGAGTATTTTAAAATGTGTTTGTGAACAATCTATGTGTCTTCTTTTTAGAGTTCTTTGCCCATTTTCGATTGAGTTGTTAATTTTTTGTTGAGTTACAACTTAAGGAATTTTAAAAATACCATTATAATCAAATATACAAATGATGGCCTAAAAATTTTACATAAATCTAAACTGGGCCATTATTTTTTTTCCTTTTTTGTTTAATCCCTCATCAGGAAGTAAAGCATCTGTTTACTTTACCTTGTATGCTATCATTTCTTATATTGTTTATTGTCTATCAAATACAGTCTGTATGTTTCCCATCGCACACTATATATTTTCTTTGTGTCTTCTTGATCACATTTCTATTCCTTTGTGACAGTAATGTATTCTTCCTATAATTCCTCTCACAAAGTTCAATAAAATACATTAAATTAACTCCTCTTCCTCCCTCATGTTTAAATTAGCTTTGTCTAAATACCAAGCAGATATATGAATATAATCAGTTAAAATAATGCATAAATTGCAGCAAATAATGCATCAAATAATGGTTGAAAATAATGCAGAAATGATAACTTTCTCTATGTGAATATTCTCATGTAAAAGACGATCCATCAGCTTTTAATCTTGGTTAGATGGCAAATAATGGGGTATTCTGTGTCTATGATAGTGTTTGTTATGTTTTGTTAGAGTTTCTTATTTAGGGTGCACTTTGGTGACTATGCACCAGCATGAAACTGGATCTTCTGAAAAATTTAGTATTTTCCCTAAATATCAAAAGCAAATCAATCACCAAAAGAGTAGAACTATATCCTTGTCCATTGCTGTCTTTCTTCATTTCTCTCCTTCTAAGAGATATTGGTCACCCTTTTAATTTTGTGATGGAAAATATCATGGTTATTTTTTCAACTGAAGCCTTTAAATATAGTTTTTGAGAAATAAGCACAAAATTTTTGTTTGTGACATTCATGTCCTCTATAATTTCTTGGTTTTAAGTTACTTAGTACTTGATCAATTGATTACTTCACTTGACATCCCGTTATTCATTGATTTGCTCGAGCAGGGGCCAGTAATATTTCCATTTGACCTATCACGGTGCCAGTGTAGCCCAATGGCATATGGTTGCTACAGGATTACGAAGAGCTCAAACCATTCGTTCAGGGTCTTGACGAAGAAGTCTGACCATCTTGTAGGTGGGCGGCCACATGATCTTTGACATCCTGTGGGATCCAGTCGGTAACGGCTCTAGTCCAGCCATCATCTCCAAATCACATTACATGTCCAGCCCATCTGATTTTCGATGCCTTGGCAAACGAGACAGCGTCCCTGACTCTGAAACAGCGACGGAGGTCAGAACTCCGGATTCCTTCTTCGATGCTTTTGAAGGCATTCCATGCCCCTCTCTTCCTCCTGCGGAGCTCAGATTTTTAGGTCGTTCATCATGTTGACTTCTCGACCTGGGTACACATAACTTCTGCATTCAGAGGTGTTTGTTCCATTGAGAGTGAATAGGGCCTCTGGAACTAGTTCATTTTTCATGAACATAGTTTTGTTGAGATTCAGCTGTAGACCTATCTTTCTACATTCTTGATCGAAGTCAGCCAGCATTTGTGCTGCTTGGCTAATGTTTGGTGTTATTAGAACGATGTCATTGGTGAAGCGGAGGTGGTGTAGTTGCCGACCATCTATCTTCACTCCCATTCCTTCCCATTCTAATTGTCGCATGATGTTCTCGAGGGTGGCACTGAAGAGTTTTGGTGAATTGGTATCACCCTGCCAAACCCCTCTTTTGACATCAATGATAACTTCCTTGTAGAATGGTGAGATCCTGGTGGTGAATCCGTAATACAGCTCACAAAGGATCTTGATGTATTGGGTTTGGATGCCTTATTTGGCTAGGGCTTCTTAGAGTTACTTAGCACTTTCAAAAAATTTGTTATTGTTGTTTGTTTATGTAACTCAGCTTTCATTCATAATTTAAGTTATTATCAAGAATAGTAAAGAAAATGGTCAGAAAAATTTTAGCTTGACTCCTGCATAGTAAAAGAAAAAATTCATACATTTAGGCAACAATGATATAATCATTAAATTTGCTGCGTATTTAACTATATCCTAAGACAAACTAATTATTTCATCTCTGTAGCTGTTATTTTTGAAATGTAATTTATCAACATTTTACACATAAGAAAACTGTATCATATGAACTGAACTTTTCCAAGAATACAGAACTTATAAATGAAGTAAATGATGGCATTTTAAGCACTCAAACCCCAGAAGTGTGCAGAACTCTTAACCATGCAAGATAATGCTTTTTACTAAGAAAGATTTAGTGTTCTCAATATCTGAACAAATTCATTGTGTCAACTTATATAACATAGTTATTAAATCTAGAAAATAATGAGGTCTTGGGATGATACTTAAAATATAACTATTAGTAACTACTACTGAAAATGTATATTCATCTTCTGCAGATCTAAAGGAAGTCCTGATGAAAGAATAAAATATATATCCCATAGCCTACCACTAAGAGAAACAACTACAGTAACCCATTTCATTTTTAAGCAACTTAAAAGTAAAATAGCATCTCTTTAGCAAATCCTTTTAGTTAGGTAAGCTTTTATCTAACCAAGCAATGTAAATCTCTATAGGACCCAAGGGTTACATAGCTAATCCAATTAAAACCATTTCCCTCTGTCTGCTGGGGAAATTAGTATTTTTTTTTCAGAACAAATCCTGTCCTTATTTAACAGAGGATTTTGGTGATCTCTTATTTTAGTTAAATAGCCTCATGAGGCTTTATTCTATACTGATATTAATAGGCCTTTAACAACTCTAGTGTATACAACAAAGCTGCTTTCTGGGAATGGATGGGGACGAAGGTAGTGGGTAGGTTGACACATGTGGGTGAGCCTTCAGCAAACATGGGCCTCCTTAGTCGGAGAATAAATCCTAGTATGTAATGTTGCTGTTTTCTTTATTTCTTTTATTTATTTTTTTAAAACTATAAGATTGGAATCTACAAATAAGACTATGAAAAATGTGAAATCCGAGTGTTATGCTTATTAAATTTTTGAGTCTGGGTTTCTATAACTCATAAAGAGAATCCAAAGTGAGTGTAATAGAGATCAACAGCGATAATTTCAAGTAACATCCATGAAGAAGTGCTCAGGGAGTGAAGAATTATTTAGTGTGAAACAGAGAAGATTGGGGAATAATTTAAACAATGTTCAAAGATATGAAGAAAAATTATTCATCTACTTTCTGTTGAGAGCTAACAGCAGGAAATGGGCTTTTTGCTGCTATCTGAGGAATTCATGTTATTATAGAAAATAGTTTCCTCAGGCAAAGGTTTTTAGGTATTTTTTCAGGAGTGCATTGTTGAAAGGTTTGTGGATTTTCTTCTGAAGGTCTCATACACAAAAATGTTTCCTTAAAAATTTAGGGTTGTTTATATATGATTATTCAAATATGAAGATATTGAAATGATAATATTTTTTGAAATTTTACATCCTACAAATGGAATCATAAATTTTTCCTTAATGTAATTATTGTGATAAATATGGAATAAATGTGGTATTGTAACTAAAATTTTAATGCTTTACCTTTTGACTCTAGTTATTTGCATGTGTATACATAGATATTCTCTATAAGTAAAACTTAATATATTAAAATTGTATAAATAAAAAACAGCTCTAGGAATGCCTGACATATTGTATGATATAACTGGACTTATAATTTAAGATTTTATACCTCAACTGTAATAAAGGCACTTCATTATTAAAATAAACTTTGATTTACACTATATTGCAGTCTTTCCAGGACAGGAGCTGCTCACCCATTCCAAACTCTGCCTGGAGAATCAGTCACTGCCAAGCAGTATCCATGCCAGAAAGGTAAGTGCTAGAGCCAGATCACGTGCTTTTTCCGATCCAGGCTGCTGGATGGATTAAAGAGGATGATTCCCAGGTTGTGTCTATGGCAACTTTTAAAATCTGTCCTTTGTTTTTGATGAGGGCATTTATTTTTTTCTGCATATCTAAGGAATTTAGCTATTTAAAATAACCATATGCTTACCTTTTTTGTACTATCCATCACTCAGGTCCAAGCACTTTATTTTCCAATTTCAAAGACATTGAAATTTCATTAGTTTGGACAGCAAATAATAGAAATGCAAAGTTTTTAATAAAAGGTAGCTGATTGAAAATTATTTTTACTTAGCAACTCTTTTTCTCAAATTGTTCTAAATTGCAGCTTGAGTTAAATTGCAGGAACAGTGCTTAAAATACTTAAGTAAATGGATGATTTTGAAACACTCCAGAAACACCCACATGCTTATAAATTACATGCTAGCCTGAAAACAATTCTTTTATTTTTAATAGAATTCTTTAATACCTCCCTAAATAGTTTTCTTTTTGTCTAGATTATTTAAGTTAAACAATTAAACTAATATATTATTATTCATTTTAAAATCATATCATAATTATTTTTTGCTCACTCAGTCCTGATTAAATTTTTGTTTGTTTTCTGAAAATTCTACTTTTCCTTATTATCTAGCAGGAAGTAAAAATTTTTAGATAATCATTGATTGCACTTATTAAACACCTATTGTATATCAGGTACTGTATTTGGATATTAGGAGATGGGGAAGAATGGGATTAAAGTAGATATTCTTGTAGGTCCTACTGGGTTTGATAGGAAATACTTTCATGAGAGCTTAGATAAATTTAATCTAGAGTCTGTATAGGAGGAGTGTTAATGGAGTAGTGTATTGGGTAGTGTAGATTCAAAGCAAGACTACCAAGAGGAAGAAATGCTTATGGAGTAGCTATGTACTTTGCAGGATTGATGACAGGTGAAATAGGAAGTAGAATAAGAGATGCAGTCTATGACTAAGCTCATTGTCTTCAAGGCAGATAAACTAACTGAATTGTTGCATGGGAGATAAACATATCAAGTAATGAGGTAGGAAAATCAATCAGAATATGCATCACAAAAAAACCATGCCAACCCTATTATAAAGATTATATCTGATGGGCAGTGAGGAGTCTTAAATATATTTTGAGGGATAATAAGTTTCAGCCTTTTAAGGTTATTTATCTAGAATCTAGTGGGAAATTGATTGGTGGGAATAAGAATGGATAAAAATTGACAAATAGGGAGACAATTACTATAATCTTGGCCATCTAGTATATCTAAAAATTAACCTAGGGGTAATAGTAATCCAGTGTGAAATGTGAAAAGCAAGTGTGTTGAATTTGTTGATTGACAGGATATGGGTGGTAAGGAAATGATGAGATTTCAGTCTGGAACATATTCAGTTTTATGTATGAATAGGAAATTAATAGTTGACTCAGGGAGGAGAGCACAGGACTGACCCTGAGAGGTTGTGCAGGTATCCTAGAGAGCAAACATCAACACTTTATGCTTATCCACTGTCATATGATTTATTTCTCAACTAATAGCTTCAAGTCAGCGCCTAAAAAAGTAGTGGGTTAATAAGAAAGAGGAAAATCTGAGAGTAAACATATTTTTCAAGCTGTTTTATTAAGAAGACGTTATCAAGTTGGAGATGTGTTTTTTAAATGGGAGCAACTACAGCCATTTTTAATGTTGATAGGAAAGTAGGATTATCCTCTCAGGTGTAAAGAGAAAAGATAGCTTTCATCTCAGCAGGAGGGAAATAGGAAAGAGGAGAGCAGATGCCCGTGCATATCTTCTTCCTTAACTTCATTCTTACTTGGCATGTTTAGCATATAGCAAAATTGATCTTTTGTAACATGCTCTTTTGTATGCTGTCCCATCTTTTTGTTGGTGTTCTCTAGTCTAAGTAAAAAATAGCATTGAGTGGGTCTTAACAACCCTTGGGTTCTGTCATTCTCCTTTCATTGAGATTAAAAGCATCTGAACAAAGTTATAACCAAAGCAAAAGGTTATCTTCAGGTTTGGTAGATACCATTTTAGTGGTATTAAAATAGTGCTAACCTTATAAATATACCCTTCTTAATTGAATTCTAAACATTTTAATTGAATCACCGTGAGATACACAGTTACAAAGCTTTCATGTTTGGGATTCTATCAGATAATATTCCAACACATTTCCCTCCACAAGTGTACACTTCCCACCAGGAAGATCTGATAAGGGATCAGGGATATAGCTTGGAATTAGAATGCTTTCTTGCATGGGTGAGATCATTGGTTTTATTCCAACACCACCAAACAACAACTAATACTCCCCACCCCCTACACACACATACACACATGCAAAAACACATACAAACATAAATTCTGCAATTTTTTTGACCTCAGTCCTTGGAAATCTGTTTGTATGCTGGAGAATGAGTGTGTGTGTATGTGTGTCTATGTGTGTTTGTGTGTCTGAGAGAGATGAGTAATGTTTACTATTAATTTATAATAAAAATGGCATATAGAATTATAAATTCAGTGTTAGGAGTCATACCAGTCCCAAAGGTTGAAATATGTCAATGTTATAGATTCATTTATTATAAGCAACTAATAAAGTGGTAAACTATGACGGTGTTTAAATATATCAGAATAGATTACTTTTTCCTGGCAACCTGATGAGTAGAAATGGAGGGCAAAGCTATCTGTATCTCTCCTGCTTATATATATTTTTTTTCTGTACCCTCTATCCTCACGCTATTCACAATTTTAAAAACCATGTCTTTAAAATTGTCCTTGGAATAGGGTTCACAGTTTTCACTTTTCATTGCTATCCTCACTGAACTGGAGTTCCTTTCCCACACCCTGGCCTCTAAGGGACAGACCCTTAGCATAAATTCTTTTATTTCACAGACTTTTATATTTTACAATTAATTAGTATTTGAGTCTTGTTTTAGGACAGGAGAGAAAAGGAAGTTTGAAAAATGTTGTATTTTATTTATGCCAAACAAATTAGCATTCTTAAAGCTTACTTTTTAAAACTGAAGTTCCAATGTTGGAAAGCATGTTCTGTGCACATGCGTCAGTCTGCACATAGACACATGCTTCTCTGTCTGTGGAATCTGGCTCAAAGGTGCTAATTGACAGCTTGCATTTGCTTACTAGCCATCTCACAGCAGGGAGATGTTTGGGTCTGGAATCAGTTGTTTATAGATATTGTTGACCGTGTATGTAAACATTTCAAATTCACAGAGTGTGGTTTCATGAGATATTATTCAGAAAATTTTCTGCAAGAGCATAACTGTTCTTTGTACAACAAAGCAATTTCTTTTCTTCCCATTTTCTCCCACTTATGAACATAGTGAAGCTCAAAGTCAGTAAAAAATCAAACAGGCAACTTCTACATTGGTGGAAGTGTATTACACCCCATGTGTTTTGCAGTTTTGCCTTTTCTTTATAATTTTCAAAGAAATTGATCCTACAATAATCAACATTATTCTTCTGACTAGAACTTGTTTTATTCATAGACATTGTGGGCACATGCAATAACAGCTTAGCAGAAAATTCTAACTATATATATTAGCATATATATAATTATTTCCTTTCTTCTTATTTTTAGTAGAAATTGAACAATAGCTTATGGCCAACACCAAAATATTGTTGTACATACTGTATGAGTTTGGGGAAAGTTGAATAATGAAGTGTTGTTGATTGCTCTTTGTATTCAAAAGTGTTATCATACATCATGGTGGATAGTTTTAACAATCTAGTCTTCCAGCATTCCATTAAAGTGTTCCTTCTTTCTAAAATCCTTTGCAATAAATTTGCCTTGTGCTAATGATCTTTTTTTCTCATTGTAGACATATTATTTCCTGGATGCTTCCATCAATGTCCTATAGGAAACTTATTTCCCAGAAATCTCTCAAATGCTATTGTAGACTTCACTACATATATACATAAAAGTAGAAATTAATTGCATTTTATATAACCACTAAATTCATAGTTTGAAGATATTTTGTGAAGACTCATAAAATAATTTAGATTAATTATAAATCATTTTATTTACCTTCCAGTTATTCTCTTTCATACCACAATTACTGTTAATTTTTTAGACTTACACCTCTTTTTAAATAGTTTCAATGTCTCTCTGGATAAATAGAGTTTTATTCTTATCAGAATAAACATATTTTTTTAAACTGTGCTATTGTTCCCTGATAAAATATATTGAATTTCTATTTTAGCCCTTTAGATGGAAACATTATTTAAACAAAAAATAAATCTAAAATATCCCTCTTACTCTTTTTAACACCAGGGAAAATTTTGGAATAAGCATTATTATTTCACTTCTATGTTTTTGTGACATATACTGCAGTGCTCAGGACTTATTCCTCCCTTATCACTTTTGGTAGGTTCAGGGCACCATATGGATTTCTAATGATCAAACCTATGTCAGCTGCATGCAAGGCAAGCGCCCAATCAGCTGTACTACCTATCTTCTGCCGTACTATTTGACAATTAACAAAATTAATTTTGGCATTCCAAATTTCAGATTCTCACTTTTTAAAAAATTCTCTTTTTATAGTTGTTCTTAAAACAATAAAAATTAGATTATTTTGCATTTTTTGCTACAGCCCAGTGTGTATAGGACTTACTCCTGATTTAGTGCTCAGGGATCACTCTCATCAGAATTCAGATGACTAAATGCAGAGTTAGGGATTGAACCCAGGTTGGCTATTTAAAGCCAAGTGCCCTACCTGCTACTATCACTTTCGACCCTACATCTAGTCTTTGTACAGTATGGATTTCCTGTTACCCATCCAGCTTTGATGCCTGAAGTCCCTGATGTCATTGTTCTATTCATCATTTTGTCTGTTTTTCCAGGCATTCTTCCAGGCATTTAATTTGATTCTAAGCACATTGTTTTCTTATCCATAAAAACACTCAAACATCTTTCGACTTTAGTATCTAAACTAACTTGATTCTCAGCAGTTGTTTCATTTCATCCTCCTTTGAAACACACAGATATCTGCATTTTTCTCTCCTCTCTGGGAAAATTATGTTTCCTTAGCAATTTTTATTGAAATTTAAAGATTTCTATTTCTCAAAACTCTTAATTCCTAAATATTTTTCTTCCTTTCTATGCCCTATCACTTAAAGATATAAACTAGAGCTTACATTGTATAGCTAGACATATAACTAGAACTTACAAATTAGCTCATTTGTCATTTCTGGTTGATAATTCTCAAATTTAAAATTTCTATAGCCAAGCTTTTAAAATTGACAAGTAAGGACAAAAGGAATAGTACAGCTGGTAGGGCTCTTGTCTTACATGGAGCTAACCTCACCACCATGTCTGCACCCCACTGCTCAACACTGCCGGGAGTGATCCCTAAGTGCAGAGACAGGAGTCATCCCTGAAAATCATGGGGTGGGCCCCAAAACTCAACCAAGAAACAAAATTAAATCAGTAGCACTTGAATCTGATTATTTTAGATAATATAATGTTTAGCTAATCAATAGCCATAAAAGTTCTATTCTACCTTATGCTATATCATATTTAGTTGATTTCTTTTTTTCCATTATCAGTTACTGCTTTGTCCTGAAATACTTTCCTTTATTTCCCGAAATAGTGCCTGCCATATCCTTATAACTAGTACTAACTGTAAGAAGTCCTTATCGTGGCATTTGTGTGTGGGTATGTGTGTGTGAGTGTGTACTGCAAAGTTATATCTTCATTAAAAGACTGTCTAATTAGGTACATTCTATGATTACAATGATCTCCAATATCTATCCAGTTATTAAATTGCACTATATGGCTATGTAAATTTGGGCCACTTTTCCCCATCCAGCTCTTCAGTTTTGCCTATCCTTGTGCTTTATCCTATCTACCCTATTAAAATACTGCAATTACTTCTGCATATCACTTGATCACTTGAATCCCGTTATTCATCGATTTGCTCGAGCGGGCGCCAGTAACATTTCCATTGGACCCTATCACGTGCCAATGTAGCCCAATGGCATCTGGTTGATTCAGGAATATGAAGAGCCTCAAACCGTTCCTTCAGGGTCTTGACAAGGAAGTCTGACCATCTTGTAGGTGGGCGGCCACGTGATCTTTTGACATCCCGTGGGATCCAGTCGGTAATGGCTCTAGTCCAGCGGTTGTCTCCAAATCGCATTACATGTCCAGCCCATCTGATTTTCGATGCCTTGGCAAGCGAGACAGCGTCCCTGATTCTGGAATACTTCTGCGTATATTATATATTATAATCCCAATATATCATGATAATGTACTCTCGGTCCATTCTTACATGCTGTTCTTTTTGTTTGTATGATAGCTCCTCTTTTACTTTTTAATCAATTAATCTTTTGAAATTCAATTGTTACTTTATTGTAATAATTCTTAGTATTCTAGATTAAGTTAAGTGCATTGTTTAATGTTCTGATTAAATGTTGTTATGTATTGAATACTTATGTTTTCCCCCAATTCTTATGCTCTAGCCTTACTTCCCAGTATAGATGAGGATTCCTTGTTATTAATTCATGATTCCTATAGCCTTTATTAGGGAGGAGATACCCAGATATATTTATTTTGTTGTGGAGACAACTCTGACTTATTTTCAACCAGCTGGACTAGACATTTCAAACCAAGGACCCAATGAGAATGTTGTGTTGTTTGGGCCCTGCAGCTCCACGAGTCACTCAGGTCACTGTTTGGTGCTCTGGACAACCAGTATTATCTTCCAGTGATGCTCCGGACACCAGGTGTGCCAGAGTTCCAACTGAGGTCAGCAGCGTGCAAGGCCTTAACCCCTATTATACTCCTGCAGTAATCGGTCTTAAGTGTATGTGGTATTTATCTCTTTTGATTAATTCATTCAAGAGTTCAGGCTATCTTCCACCTGCAAATTTACCATTTGAGAACATGTAATTTATCGTTTGATGGTCTTTCTGCAAGTCAGAAAAAATGTATTTAATTGTATTGTACTTAATCCTATTACATTGCTCCTGGACCATTGATTAATCCTATTTACATTGCTCTGGGACCTCTAGCTCCTAGAACTTCAATAAACATATGTTGTTTAAAGCTGTTTGATTTTTTTTTTAATTTTTTTATTTTTACAATTACAAAGATATACAATTAAAAAGTTCATATTTGGGTTTTGGTCATACAGTGTTCCAGCACCCATCCCGCCACCAGTGCCCATCTCCCACCACCAACGTCCCGGTTCCCTCCCCCTCCCCCAGCCCTCCTCCATGGCAGGTTCTTTATTTCTTTCCATTTCTCTATCTTTCTCTTTTCCTTCCTCTCCAGACTATGGATTACAGAACATACATTAAAGGGTTGTCATGTGTATCCTTTTGCCTCTATTTAATGCTCAGTTCTAGGTTGGCATTAGTACCCTCACAATTGTTAGCACACTGTTCCATTTTCTGTCTTACCTAGCCTCTGACTCCCACACGTTTGTGATAATTTCCACCTTTGACAGGACCTCCTGATGTATGTTTCACTTGACCTTGGATATTGGTATCATAATATGTACCTATATATTTATGTTATGCAGATAAATGCAGTCATTCTGTAACTGTCTCTCTCCTTCTGGCTAATTTCGCTCAACATAATCTTCTCCATGTCCATCCATTTGTAGGCAAATTTTATAACTTCATTTTTCCTAACAGCTGCATAGTATTCCATTGTGTAGATGTACCAAAGCTTTTTTATCCAGTCATCTATTTTCGGGCACTCGGGTTTAAAGCTGTTTGATTTTTTTTCTATGGTCACACATGTTGAATGACATACATCTTAACTTTCTCTAAGACACTCTTTATGGATAGAAATTTCAAATTAGTAAATCAGTTATTTGGGTTGAGGTTGGGGACACTTGACTGTGCTCAGGGCTTATTCCTGGCTCTGCACTCAAGCATTATTCATGGCAGTGTTCAAGGGTGCCTGGGAATCAAGTTCTTGTCTGCAGTATCTGAATCAGTCACTTTATGTTTCTTCAGGGAAAGATTGCCTTCCACAGTGTTAGGATTGGGCTATGTTCTGCATTGTCAGCTTGTCTTTTTAACACACAGTGTCCAGCGTTCTGTACAATGGGTAGCGGATGAGAGTGTAATATTGATTTAATAAATGTCCAGGAAGAAAGGGTGCTATAAGGTTATTTGAAAATGACATATTTGAAAATAGATCAGAGATAGCATTTCCCAACTGCAGAGGAAGTACTGCACAGAAAGGTAAGTTATCAGATAGAAAATCATTAAAATAGGCTCGTTGTGTGGGGAACCTTAGAAATTTGTCAGCAGTTATATCCATTGTTAAAATAAAGTAATTAGTCTATAAAGTTCATAATGCAGCATGATGTTTCATCTGTCAACAACCTTTTATTCACTGTCTTATCTTTACAATCCCTTTCAAGACCTGCAATTAACATTGCAACTTGAGCCTGCAGCATCTTAAGCTATTGTTTATCGGCCTAGAATAATTTCTGCCACCCCCAACTATTAAATAGGTTCATTTTTAAGTCACTGGTTCAGAACTTTAGCACTGCTTTTGGTGGGGAGGGATGGACCACAAATAATTGTGCGAAGAGTTGACTTTTGAATGTGTGCTCAAGGATAACTAATGATCATGCTTGGGGACTGTATGTGTTTCCTGGGATGGAATAAAGACTAGGTACGTCCAAGATAAGAGTTTAACATCCTGCACTAATGTTCACTGGGAGAAAGGGTGAGAGAAGCTTAGGAAAGTATATGTAATGATTTGAGAATTTGAAAAACATAAATTCTGGCAGGGTTAATTCACTGGTAAATTATTGGTGCAGTCACTAAGGGGAAAGCATAGGAACTATCTTTTCTATCCTTAATGGATCATATTAGAGAACAAATTCTAGAGTTTACCTGAACTTAAAGAAGTCCGTTTGCCTTCTGCCATTTTCTACACTTTATTTATTAATTCACCTCTTTTCAACTTTGTAATGTTAAATATTTCAAAGTTTGCATTAGCCATTCATGGCCTTGGGCTCTTCAGAGTAGTAAAAGATCAGTATTAATCAAATAAATAAATTTTTTATATCTAAAGCAAGAAGCTGAATGACAGTTATATTGCTAAACTGAAATTTCTAGTCAGTGGTAAAATATTGAATGATTCAAGTAGAAAGACATAAATCAAAACTGTTATTACAGCAATTATGTTTAAAATATAGTTATTTAATATCAAAATAGTATTTAAATGCATTCATAACAGGAAAAATTTGCAAGGATTTGACTTCTTTGGCTATAGCAGTTGCTCAAATTTATATGATATTTTTAACTTGCCATATTTTGTGGAATTAATTCCTTTAGATTATAAAGATGAACTAACACATATTAGCATAAAATATGGTTACAGCAGTGCAGGTTTAAAATGAGCTGAACTAAATGTATTCTGAAGATTTTTTTATCTCAACTAACCATCATTTAGAGAAAGGTGCTTAGAAATTTAGATTTATTAGGTAGGGAGAAAAATTAAGTCCCCCATATCATCCAAACAAATAATTTATTTCCTGTAATAGAAATTTTCAGTACCTACAAAGTGCCTATTTTCTCTTTTCTGTATTAAGGAGACTTAATTGAATTATAAAGGTACCTCACTAAAACACTGTACTTTCTTATCTTTCCTTCATATAGTGATGGCTGTTAAGACATAAATGGGATCTTGAGTGCATATTCTGTAGCACTTATTTATTTTAGTTTTAGTTTTTGGCTTATATACTATTAGTAATAGCTTCTTGAAAGCACTTATTTAAAGCTAACTGATTAACCAGGGAGACTGTGCCCACCCCCAATTTCCCCTTCGGATTTTACCTTCCTTCACCTTGGAAGTTGAACTCATGACTGAATCTTCATGATCTTGCAGTACTGAGGTAGGCTTAAGAATAAAGGTCACTGTATCACTGTCTGTATCACTGTCTTCCCATTGTTCATTGATTTGCTCGAGTGGGCACTAGTAACATCTCCATTAGTCCTGTCACAAGCAAGTGTAACCCAAGGGCATCTGCTTGCTCCAGGGATAGGAGGAGCGCAAAACCATTCTTCAGGTCATGTAAATGAAGTCCATAAGTATTACTAGTTTTTGGCATAACAAGTAAACAAAACATGGGTGTCGGGCGCGCGCGGCGGGGTCCCCCAACAGCGCTGGGAAGCGAGTTCCCTTCTCCCTCCGAGCTGGCGAGGAATGGATGAAAACTCAGGAATCCAATGCAGTTTTAAAAGGCTTTACTTATCACAGGTTCAGGCATACAAATCAGCAAAAGGAAAAGCCCGGTGCTTAGGATTCCAGGCTAGAACCCCAGCCAAGTGTAGGCCAAGATGGCGGCCACCACGTGTAAAGGCCCTGTAAAAGGAGAAGAGCGACAAGACTCCCAAGAAGGGTGAGCGCTCACAAAGAGAGAGAGCCCAAAAAAGAAGTGCGGAGAGAGGAAACAGGCTAGTTTTATACCCCTGCCACTCAGACCTTCCTCCCACTGTTATGGAAAGCAGGGAGGGTCAAATGCCCTTAGGTAATCCCTCCCTGCACCTCACCTAGGCCCTTTAGTATGCTAATGTTTTGAGCCAAGATATGCCTGGAAATGCCTTTATAGGGTAGAGAAGGGGGTTTCTGAGATGGCATGTCTCTGTACCAAAGACTAATACTAATGCCAGTTAAATATTTCTCCAAGCCTCACAAGTATCTTCTACTTCATTGTAGTTTTGTATTTTAGTTGTCTTTGAGTATATTAGGGGAGCCATGCTTGTTTGCTTGGAAGCAAACAGCATTTCTCTCTGGTCTAATTACTTAGGGGTCCCACGTGGCCAGGCTAATATGCTGGTAAGATCTAGCTAGTCCCACAATGATTGTGGTAGCATGGGAGAATATTTATACCAGCTAGTACAGCATACATGGTCAGATAAACTGCCACATTTAGACTACCCTCTTATCTACGTAGTGATTTGCAGGAGGCAATTCAGAGCAGATGCAGCGGACCTTAGAGGAGTCCTGCAACACATGGGTAGCTTGCCAGGCTTTGCTGTGTAGGTGGTGTAGTCTTAGTAGAAGGCTCTCATCTCGAGCATTTACTGATGAAACTTAAAGGGGGAAGATCAGGTTTTCTCTTGGATGGAGCTCTGAGGAACTGTGGAGTCTGGGTGTTGAGAATGACTGACTGTATGATGTGTGGTTATCATGGTAAGTTGGATGTAATCATGAAGATTTTTTTTTCCACTTTACTAAAACCTTACCATTTTTTTACCCATAGATTGTATATGCCATATAAGAGATCCAGTAACTCTGCTGTTGACATGGTAAACTGTATCCTAAGTATAATCAATCAGTAAATAAACTATTGGTTGCCTTGTTTAAGCCTAATATCAAGCTTAACAAATTTCTGTATAATATACCCACACCAAACCTCTTATACTATCCTCACTAGCTTGCCATACACAGGTCATCATTATTTGGTTTGACTTCTCCTTCCAGCTGCCTTAGTGAGAAGCATAAGCACATCAATATACACTTCTGACCGTGACGTGGAGTTTCCCATCCCTCCCCCCAATTTTTTTTTTACTCTGGCATACTGCAGGCTATGCAAACCCTGTGCAACTTATCTCCTGTTTTTCCGCCAGTAACCTGTGTCTCACATTCAGGCCTGCCCTGCGATTGGGCCCCAGATGATGCAGGAATGATGCAGGAAAGGCCACATGCTAACAAATATATGCAGGGAAAAAGTGAAGGATTCTGAAACAATTGTTATATTATATGTTAACCTTAATAGATTCCATACTTTAAATCTTCTTTAAGAGGGTTAAAAACAACACCCATGACCTTTATTATTAACTCCAAGTTTCTTTTTCTGATATTCAAGTGCAAACACTTCTTAAATTGATTTATACTTCAATAAGGGATATTGCTTAATTGTGGAGGGATAACTATTTATTCCTACCCATAAACCCTACAAGTCAATGAAAAATATGGGTACATGTACTTTTCTATTACCATTGTGACAAGAATAAAAATAATAATGTCTTCCTTTCTTCATTTCTTCTGTTGCTTGTCACTACTTTTTCCTCTGGGTTCATTTTTACTGAGCTATCATAGTTTGCATAAGTATTAATATTACAGTATTCTTACAATGCAGCTATATACGCCCACAACCAGAGGATAATATCCTTGCCATTATCCCAAGAACCATTTAGATCATGACTTAGGATTTGTTTTAATTGTGGTTCTTTTATTGTTTCTTTATTTCTTTATTCTTTGTATCACTTGACTTGACATCCTCTTAATCATCGATTTGCTCCAGCAGGAGTCAGTAACATCTCCACTGGACCCTATCAAATGCCAGTGTGGCCCAATGGCATCTGGTTGCTTCAGGAATATGAAGAGCCTCAAACCCTTCCTTCAGGGTCTTGAAGAAGTCTGACATCTCGTAGGTGGGCGACCACGTGATCATTTGACATCCCGTGGGATCAGGTCGGTAACGGCTCTAGTCCAGTGGTCGTCTCCAAATCGCATTACATGTCCAGCCCATCTGATTTTCCATGCCTTGGTAAATGAGACAGCATCCCTGACTCTGGAACAGTGACAGAGATCGGAAGTCAGGATTCTTCTCTCACTTGAGTGAGGCATGATATTCCAAGCATAGCTATTTCAATTCCCCTTTGAGAGACCTGAATAGCATTCTCATCCTGCTTTCATAGGGCCCAGGTCTCTGAGGCGTATGTTGATGCAGGGTGAATGGTGGAGTTGGGGGAGATGTGCCCAGAGCTGGAGGTTCTTTGTCTTTTTCACTATTTCTTCTATGTTTTTGAAGGCATTCCATGCCACTCTCTTCCTCCTGCACAGATCAGATTTTAGGTCATTCATCATGTTGACTTCTCAACCTAGGTACATATAACTACAGCATTCAGAGATGTTTGTTCCATTGAGAGTGACTAGGGCCTCTGGAACTAGTTCATTTCTCAAGAACATAGTTTTATTGAGATTCAGCTGTAGCCCTATCTTTCCACATTCTCAGTCAAAGTCGGCCAGCATTTGTGCCGCTTGGCTGATGTTCGGTGTTATTAGAACGATGTCATCGGTGAAGCGGAGGTGGTGTAGTAGCCAACCGTCTATCTTCACTCCACACCTTCCCATTCTAATTGTCGCATGATGTTCTCGAGGGTGGCACTGAAGAGTTTTGGTGAAATGGTATCACCCTGCCGTACCCCTCTTTTGACACCAATGATCACTTCCTTGTAGAATGGTGAGATCCTGGTGGTGAATCATAATACAGCTCATGAAGGATGTTGATGTATTGGGTTTGAAAGCCCTGTTTGGCTAGGGGCTTCCATTACAGCTTCAGTCTCCCAGAATCAAAGGCTTTCTTTAAATCAATGAACGTGAGACAAAGCGGCATCTTGAACTCCCTACAGACGTCAATGAGCTCTGTTACCCTGTGGATATGGTCAATTGTGCTGAATCCTTTTCGGAAGCCAGCTTGCTCGCATGGTTGTCCTTCATCTAATGTTCTGCCAATCCTGTTTAGGATGACTTGAGTGAACAGCTTGTAGATGATAGACAACAAGCTGATGGGGCAATAGTTGCCAATGTCGTGAGTGTCTCCCTTCTTGAACAGTACTGTCCTGCTGGTTTTCCATTGGGAGGGCACCTTGCATTCAGACAGGTGGCATGTGAAGAGCTGAGCCAGTGTATTGATGAGTACTGAAGGCAGATTCTTCAGGTTTTCGGTCTGATCTTGTCTGGATCTGGTGCTGTTCCCTTCTTTACCGATGAAATGGCATGTCGGATTTCAGAAGCGTAGAATGTTGGGAACGACGTGTTCATCCTGTGGAATTTGGTATGTGGGCAGGTGGACGTGCTATCAAAGAGAACTGAGTAGAAGTAATGGATAATCTTCTCCATTGCCTTTCTGGAAGATGTGATAAATCCATCAGGGCGTGGGGGAGTCATCTTGGTCTTATAGTTGGCGAAGGCAGTAGGGGGCTGTGAATGCTTCTCATGGCTTCTGCTGAATCTTCCAGTACTTCTGCTCTTCTCTCTTTGAGTTCTTCCTTTATAGCTTCTCTGCTCTGCTTTGCAAGGTTGGATGTTAGCATTTGGTCGCCTGAGGCTCACGTATGAGTAAGATAATATGGTGTTTGTTAGTATTTTTTCACTCCGTTCACTCAGTAAGACTCCTTCCAATTATCCACGCTGGAGGTAAATCTAAGTATTTATCTTTACTCAAAGCTAATCACTACTAAATTGTGATTATAAAAACTTTATGCTTTCCTCTGTTATTGGGTACTTGGGTTATTTGCTGGTCTGGACATTGTTAATAATACTTTTATGTATGTAGTTGTATGAATGTATGTTAATATGTTCAAATTAATATTTTGTACTCATATTGTATATTCTCAGTTATACAGTATCTGGGTCATATAGATGAAATATTCATTCTTTTTAGCTAAGGGTCATACCCAGTGATGTGCAGAGCTTACTCCTAGCTCTTTTCCCATAGGATCATTAGGGAGCTAGAGATTGAAACTGGTTAGGCTGTGAACAAGGTAATCATCATACTCTTGTTTCTATCTCTGTAACCTCTAGATGCTGCACTATTATTATATTTGAAGAGTTTCCAAATTATTTTCCACATCCACCCAAGCACTTATTGTTTCCTGATATTTTTATATAAATCATTCTTGATGGTGTTAGGTGACATTTTGTTGTCATTTTTATTTGCATTTTTGATACTCAGTGATGATAAATAGTATTTCATATGCCTGCTAGCCTTCCTTATATCATCTTTGAGAAATAGTCTGTTCACCTCTTGTCTTTAATTTATTTATTTATTTATGGGTTGCTATGACAGTCTTTGACTTACATATCCATAACCTTAACATCTGAGTTCATATTTAAACAAAATGTTTCCTTTGTGCCATTGTTCAAATTTTCATAAATTATTCAATAAAAAATTAATTCAGATAAGGAGCTACATCAACTCTACTATGAATTAATCTAATTATATGTTGTAAAACTGTATTTATACAGAAGAACATATACTTAACTGTCGGAGAGTGCCGCTGGTGTCCCCGACAGTGTAGGGAAGCGAGTTCCCTTCTACCTCCGAGCCGGCGGGGGAATGGATGAAGACTCAGGAATCCGATGCAGTTTTAAAAGGGCTTTACTATAACAAGTTCCAATATACAATCCAAGAGCAGGGAAAACCTCCGGACTCTGGGTTCCCAGCTAGGCCCCAGCTAGGTGTAGGCCAAGATGGCTGCCACCACATGTTGAGGCACAACAGAGAATGGAGAGGACGGAGAAGCAAAACACCAAGGGAAGCCGAAATGGCAAAAGGGGGAAAAAAAGGAGAAGAGCTTCTTTCTTCTTGCAGCTTATTTTATAGCTCAAAATCCGCCCAAACTCCCTAGCCCAGCCCATTCTGGCCTGGGCTATCTAGAGATGAAAACAGGAAAATAGCTCTATAGAATGTATCAACTTCAGGAGACAATCTGGTTGTTTACAAGGACCCAAAGCTAATTAAAAGCCTCCTAGCAGAGCTGGGAGAAGCTATAAGCTAAATGTAACTTCCCCTGGCAGGAAGGATCAAATGCCCTCAGGTGATTTCTCCCAGCACCTCACCTAATATCTTGAGGTAAGATCTGCCTGGAATTGCCTTTTATAGGGTAGAGAAGGGGTTTCTGAGATGGCATGTCTCTGTACCAAAGACTAATACTAATGCCAGTTAAATATTTCTCCAAGTCTTCACAAGAGTCTCGTCTACTTCACGGTAGTTTTGTATTTTTAGTTGCCTTTGAGTTATCAGGGAGCCATGCTTGCTTGCTTGGAGGCAAACAGCATTTCTCTCTGGTCTAATTACTTAGAGATCCAACGTGGCCAGGGAAATATGCTGGTAAGATCTAGCTAGTCCCACGATGATTGTGGTAGCATGAGAGAACATTTATACCAGCCAGTACAGAATACATGGTCAGATAAGACTGCCACATTCAGACTATCCCCCTATCTATGAAGTGACCTGCAGGAGGCAATCCAGGGCATATGCAGAGGCCTAGGCTTTTAGGTGTCTTGCAACACTTAATTGTGGGGTTAGGACTTAACCCCCACATTGGAATTTGGGCAGGGCAGGGTCTTGGTCTAACTCATAAATAGGATTATTTCATTATGAAAATTTTTAGTGAGAAAGCTTTTCATCAGAAAACAATGAAAAATGTTGAAAGTAGAGATTAAACCTTTAGAAAAGATAAAAACTGATACATAGTTACATCATGTTAGGAAACAGCTCTATGTGAAAATACGTAACCTTAAAAAAATCCCTTTAGCCCATTTTAGAGTTTATAATCTCTTATAATACAGTAAAAAATTTAGCAACATTAGATCATATTTCACTTTGTTTAACTATAATTATTATGTGGTTTTCATTAGGTTCCAAAACTGGAAGTTAATTATGCATCATTTTATTTTTAGTTTAATGTCTGTGTTGCATTTATATTTATTATTTAAATATCATTTTAATAAATAAATGACTGAAAGTTATGGTGCCATGAAAGAAGCCATTATTTGGTATTATTAAACTTCACATTGCTGTCATTACATTTTTAATATACATCTATTTAGAGTATACTTTATATTTGAATTTGTTTTTTTATTTCTAATGATTGCATAATGTTTATAAAGTAGATATGTAGGGATCACTGTACCTTCCAACAAGATATGTTCCAAGGTTAAATGTGTCATCTGGTCTACAAAGTAAAACATGGTACCATAACAATTCTGTCATTTACGAGGACTACGAAATCTGACTGAAAATATACTGTCTCTTTTGCCAGGATTGTCAAAATATAATTACACCAAAATTAATTTTACTAGGATGGAATTTTGCCTAGGAAGTCATTGAAGTTTGGAAGGCAGAATAAAATACCTTATTTAATGAGTATGATCAAAATTATTACATCATAACACAAAAATTATTTCTGAGTTCTAGATTTTATGAACACTTGAAGGTTGAGTAACAGTTTTAAAACATTTTGGTATTTTACTAGTCTTTCAAATTACAGTGCAAGGTAAGTAGAAGTAACTTTTTTGTCATTTTGCTTAGTTGCCAGGGAGTTATGGTTGTCCTGTTCTCATTTTTGTAAGTATAGTACTTAATTAGTACATAACATTCAACTTCTACATTTGTTTTTTGCAATATGACAAGTGTTAATCTCTAATAATTATTCAAGGAAAATGAAATCAACTGTTGTGAAAGTAGTCTAATTGTACATATTTTCAATGAGGAAAATATTTTTGTGCTGTGGTTCTTAAAATGTTATTATGATAAAAACCCAAAGCAAAACAAAAGCAAATGTTCTAGGTCCTGTATAATAAAAATCAACCAAGAAGTCTACAGGTCATGAATTGAATGTTCAAATTTATGATGAACATGCCATCATAAGAATACTTTTGTTCTACTGTAGAACTGAAATGCATTCCCTAACATTTATTAAGATAATAGAATAGTAAGACATATGCTATTTTGTAGATTCCAGAATAATGTTATCTTTCCTATATTTCAGTTTAAAGTTGCAGAATGAGTGGAAGTTTTGAAGTTATCCTGTTTTTTTTTAATATGTCCTTTGAGTCACAATCCAGAATGCAGAGGGATAAAAAAGTCTTTGTTCCTCTGTTAGAGAGATGATAGGTGAATGTTCTTTAGTAACAAAATTGTTATTATTTGAAAAGACCTTAGAGTGTATTTGAATATGTTAAGTATTATGCATGAGAAGCAAATTATAACTATTTTGGAAATAAAATTTTTAATCTGTACATTCATTTTAGCTTTTTTAAAAGTCTATACAGGGGCCGGAGCGATAGCCCAGTGGGTATAGCGAATTTGCCTTTGCACGCAGCCGGCCCATGCCAGCCCAGGTTCGATCCCCGGCATCCCATATGGTCCCCTGAGCACCGCCAGGAGTAATTCCTGAGTGCAGAGCCAGGAGAACCCCCTGATCATTGCCGGGTGTGACCCAAAAAAGCCCAGTAAATAAATAAATAAATAAATAAATAAATCTATACATTTTAAATTATTCTATGTGTCTATTGTTTTCCTTAAAGGAAATATTTTCTGTATTCAAAAATTAAACATATGTAACATTTATATATATTGAATGTATCAAAATTTATATAATATTAAATATATTTGTGTAACTGTGAGTAAATTATATATCTGTATGTTAAGTATCTTAAGCATATAAATACCATGCTTCATATCCTTTTATCCCTAAAGGCTGTCTCCCTGATGTATACGTTTTCTAAAAATGAGTTATGTAATTCAGAAGCATGTGGAAGTGGGAATTGGGAGGAATTATTAATAGTATGCTCCTCCTGAGTAACTGACCTGCAGTTTTAGGGACTAAATGTTAGAATGTCAGGAGCAGTGAGCTTTGTCATTGAATGACCTGGGGTTTCAGACCACATTCCGTAAGATTCAAGACTGTTAGTTGAAGAGGATGCATTTTTTGAAATGTGCATTTTTTAGAATAATTTAAAGACTAAATACTTTAAAACTAGATTCACAAATAGTTTGTTCCTACTGCATAAAATCCAATTCCTTTTGTTCACCTAAAATGCTGTCAGTCATCAGCCCTAAAATGCTTTCATAATTGCCTTTTATGGTGTCAAGAACTTCTCATACAGATCACAGTGCTCCCGCTTAAACTACCTTTTCTCTATTTCATCCTATTGACTATATTTTTTCTTTGCCTGGTATGAATCCTCAATAGTTTGTAATCACTTCTTATCTAACTCTGTCCAATTTCTCCTATCAAAACCTGCTTTCCTTATAGCAGTTATTTAGACCAGCTTTTACATAGAGCTTTCCTTAATCCCATCAATATCATTGATAGCCTCACTTAAGCCATACACAAGTATTATTATCTGTCTTTCTCCCGTGGAATTTTCATTTTAATTATTATTATTTTTGTTATTTTATATTTAAAATTTTGAATATTATGCAAGAAACAGGTTCTTAATATGTCTGCATTTGCATGCCACATTGTTTACACATATTCGGTATTTCAGTTTAAAGTGCTTGAATTGTATTTGGTGCTCAGTCCACCAAATACAGTCCTGGGATCAAAGCTGGGTTAACAGTATGCAAGACTAGCAAGTTAACCCCTGTACTATCCCTCTGTCCCTATGTATTTGTTGCTTAATGCCAAGGACCAGCCACCAGCGAATTAGTTTGAAGCAGGCCACCAAGAAGATTAAGAAAACAAGATACACATAAAAGAGCAAAGCATGGGGTCAGAGGGTTCACAGACTCATGGATTGAGAGTTCTGATTATATCTATAACAGGCCTTATTTATTGTCTTAGACCAACATTTATCAGAAGAACTGGGACAAACATGTACATACTTTTCCCTATCTATGTTAATCTCACCAGAACAGCCTTTGCATATCAGAGGGGACTGGTCACTGTTAGTGTAAAAGTCTCTATAGTGGATTTATAGCAAAGGAATCTTCAATGGGAGTGTAACCTTTATTATAGGTAACAGAAAAGAGTGTTTACAACATCCTCACCTGTATAGAAAAGGGACTCTCCTGGTGTTGTTGACTTCTCAAGAGATAAACATCCTATAAACCACTCACCCAACTGCCCTCTTCAGTCTGACTAATCTGTTAAAATTAGTGTAATCATATGCAAATATTTGGTTATCCAACAGCTACATGATATAAACCCTTTCATATATGATGTAAGTAAATACAATTGTGAGCATTATTATAGTAGAAGCTTTGTTATCTTTCCACTAAAATTATTATATTCATGTGGATATTTATAAAACATTGTATCTGAAATGATTATGGCAGAATTAGGAGGTGTCAAAGCACATGGTACAGAACTTGGGAATCTATGGTCTGGCCGTTAATGAAGCTGTGGAGTTGACCCTTGGAGAGCTGCAGCAGTGGTCAACAGGGGTACGGCTGCAGCTGTCAGGGCTTCCTCAGGCTGCCTGCCTTGCAAGGGGAGATCCTAGAGTCTGCAGCTACGGGGACAGGTGTGCCCAGGAATTTTAACTGCTTGTTTTGCATCTCCTCAAAGATTTAGTCGTGAGTAAATAAGTGGAACAGAGTCAGTGGATGAGTCAACATAATGAAAGTTCAGTAGGAGCCCACCAAATTAGAAGGGAAAGAAACTTAGAAGGACCTAAATGCAACAAGCAAAAATAATAATAACATGGAAGGCTCAACTAGCAACAAATTGTTCAGTAAATTTTAGACAAGATTTTAGCAACTCCTTGATGAGATATAATAATTTTCACATGAAAAAATGATACTTTTATACTTATTGATTTTAACATTGGCTCTTTGTTATCTAATAAATTTCAACTATAGAATTATATCAATTTCAATTATATATAATTATATATAGAATAAAATTATATGACTTCAACTATAGAATTATTTTGACTTGATCACTTGATCACTTGATATTCCGTTATTCATCAATTTGTTTGAGCGGGTGCCAGTAATGTTTCCATTTGACCCTATCACGTGCCAGTGTAGCCCAATGGCATCCCTCTGTTTGGGGGATATTAAGAGCTTCGAACAATTTGTTTAGGGTCCTGATAAGGAAGTCTGACCATCTTGTAGTGGGCAGCCATGCGATCTTTTGGCGTCCTGTGGGATCCAATCGGTAATGGCACTAGTCCAACGGTTGTCTCCACATCGCATTATATGACCAGCCCATCTGATTTTCGATGTTCTGGCAGATGAGACAGTGTCCTTGATTTTAGAATAGCGATGGAGGTCAGAACTCCGGATTCCCTCTCTCACTTGACTAAGGCGTGATATTCCAGGCATGGCTCTTTCTATTCCTCTTTGGAGGACGCGAATGGTATTCTCATCCTGCTTTCGTAGGGCCCAGGTCTCTGAGGCATATGTCAATGCAGGGAGAACAGTGGAGTCAAAAAGGTGTGTCCGTAGCTGGAGGGTCTTTGTTCTTTTGACTATTGTTTCAATTTTTTGAAGGCAGTCCATGCTGCAGGTATTCATTATGTTGACTTCTCGACCTAGGTACACATAACTGTTGCATTCAGAGGTGTTTGTTCCATTGAGAGTGAATGGGGCCTCTGGAACTAGTTCATTTCTCATGAACATAGTTTTGTTGAGATTCAGCTGTAGACCTATCCTTCCACATTCTCAGTCAAATTCTGCCAGCATTTGTGCCACTTGGATGATATTTGGTGTTATTAGAACAATGTCATCAGTGAAGCATAGGTGGTGTAGTTGCCGGTCGTCTATCTTCACTCCCATTTTTTCCCCATTTTAATTGTCGCATGATGATTTAGAGGGTGGCACTAAAGAGTTTTGGTGAAATGATATCACCCTGCCGAACCCCTTTTTTGACGTCGATGATCACTTCCCTGTAGAATGCTGAGATCCTATTGGTGCAACCATGATATAGTTCACGAGGGATCTTAATGTATTGGGTTTGAAACGCCCTGTTTGACTAGGGCTTTTATGACCACTTCAGACTCTACAAAAGGCTACATTAAAATGTAGTCTACCTACTTTAAAATTTAAAATATTAATGACAGACTATATGGTTTTGGGAAACTTAATTGCAGCATGAGTACAGGTCTAAGAACTTTCCAATCACTGTTTTTAACTTTTGCATTTTTGTTATGGTCCGATTAGCTCCTTTATTCTGAGATTTATGAAACATTTTGATGTTTCACTGTTTTATTTTTGGGGGTAGAGGGGTACTGCTTAGGGGTTATTCCTGGCTCTGCACTCAGGAATTATTCCTATCAGTACTTGAGTAAAAATATGGGATGCCAAGGATCAAACCTGATAAACTGCATGCAAAGCAGATATGAGGTTCGACACACTGTACTCTCTCTCTCTCTCTCTCTCTCTCTCTCTCTCTCTCTCTCTCTCTCTCTCTGGACCCCATTACACATATAAGAAAAGACAAGAAGAATGAAAAACTGAAACTGTTGTACAATGAAAACTTTTCAGTTATCCTTTTAGTTGATTAGAGAGGGGTGCCTGATATGTTATCTAATTTACAGAAGGCAACAAGCAGCGCAGATACTCATTTTGTTCCCTGAAATATTATTTCAAAACAAAAAAAAATTTGTCACTGAGATATTGTTGTAGAAATATTCTATTTTCCATTATTTCATAGGATTTATCCCATTTCAGTTATATTTGAAAAGGCAAAACAGAATAAATACAGATAGTGTTACTTAAAAACACAGTAGCTAGCAAAAAACCAGCCCTAAATCCTCTTTCTGGGTCAGAACAATTGATCTTTCCATAAGGTAATTCCTTAAGGGCATCTTCTCTGAGTATTTCTCTTGATTTATGATTTCTTTTCTATTAAAGTTTTTTCTCAAGCTGGGCCAATCTGACTGTTGAATGATTGACAGAGTTTAAACCTTTGCTAAGATATCAGGCTCAAAAGGTTCTAAGATTGTGATAGATCACAGAAAGAAGTTGTTTATTACAAAAGAATTTAAAAATATAAGCCAATAAGCTAGACCAGTAAAATATGAGTATTATCCAGAAGTAATTTCCTATTTTAAGTAAACATTCTTTATTTTAGGTTTTTAGATGTAGCTTTTAATTTTCTAGTATAGACCATTTCTTTCTTAATTTGTATTAAAAACAGATATTGAATATCTAATGATGTCTGTTTCATGTACATTGCTAACTCTTGAGATTTATGCTATATTGCTTAATTATAGTTTAGCTTTATGAAATTTTTAAATTATCTTAATTAAACTTTTCCTAAGAATATAAAGAGACATTTATTGCAATAGATTTTAAAGTAATTTAAGATATAACAGAATTAGAAAATTAGGGAAAAAATTTAGCCATTAAAGATACTGCATTTCCAATGATTTTAAGACTGTTCAACTATTATATATAGGTATACAGCTATAGGTATCTTTATTAAACATGTGAGTTCTAAAAGGAAATATATTTTATTAGTAAATAATGGCACTAATGAGCATACAAAATGTAGATTACTAAATATGAATTAATTTGCCTAATGTGGAAAAGTTTTTGCTAAAAATAAGTGCTTAGGGGCTGCACAAAAAATACAGGGTTTTTACAATCATTCAGATGTAAGACATTTGCCTTGCATGTGGCGAGCCAAGGTTTGGTCACTGGCTTTATGCATCATCCCCTGAGCACAACCAGGAGGATACCTGAGCACATGTGGTCTAAAACACTCCCCTCCCCTAAAGAATTAATGCTTAGATAAAGGAATTCTATGCAACATATGTTATATTGTATGTTTTATAAACTATATTGTAGGCACTAAAATAAATAATTATTGTTTTTCATAGGTATTAACTTGCTAAGACAATGGCAATATGTCAGAAAATGCTTTTATAGCTCTATGTATGTGGTCTTTACAAATACATACAAGTCCCTTTATTTGGTCCAGGGAATGTGGCAGAGGCATTTTAATTCTAAGAATTTAGGTAAGAATAATGAAAAAGTAATTGACATAAAAGATTAATGGATTTATAGTAAATTGGCTTTTGTTCATTAATTATTCACTCTAGCTATACCATAAATAATAAACTTTGCACAGGGAGAGAAATAATAGCTTTTATGTACCAGGTAAATATTTTATTCTAGAAGATGACTGGAACCAAAGTAGGAAAGATGGTATCAATGTCAGATATAAGGTCATAATTCATGTGGGTTTTAACATTCTTTTCCATCAGTGAATTAGTGATGGCACTGGGAAAGTTTTGAGTTCAATTGAGCCCCAGAGGGTTAGCAGTATATTCTAAGAATTGTGGTAAAATCAAAAATTAACAGTAACCCCAAAGACTTAACAAAAGCAGTCCCATTTCAGTGTTGGCACAAACAAAAGAGAAGGTATTACTGTGTGGATAGCAGAATATTTGGGTCAGTTGGTTTATTCTTATGCAAAGTTTGATTTATGTAGAAAGTTTAGTATCTGGGTTTACCTTCCTACATAACCAAATCTGGATTTAAGTGAAAACCCAATAAGAAATTGTAGTTTAAAGCTTAACTCTTTAGGAGATGAATTCATAGAAGCATTAATGTGTTTCATGATTGCAATCAAATTCAACTGGAGTCAGGGAAATGAGACAAGAAAACAGTGAAACCTAATTAGTACAAGGAGATTGAGGGACATAGATGAATATTCACTCCTTGGATGGGTATGTCCCTGTTTTTATGTCCACTCAATCTGGAATAGGAAAGGAATCCAAATTCTGTGTTGATGGTTTTAGCCTAAAATGTAATATTCTGGATTAGTATGACTCAATCACAGAACATCCATTTTAGCAACAGGGTAGGGAAAGGGATTAGATGAGCATTTCACAACTAGATTTAAGGTCATCAGAGAATTTGGTCGCTATTTTTTTTTTTTTTTGCTACACCTGGTGGTATTCAGAACTCACTCCTAGCTCTGCACTCAGGGTTACTCCCTGTAAGGATCAGGGGACCATATGGGATGCCAGAGATCTGACCTGGGAATGGCACTTGAAAGGCAAGTACTCTACTCAGTGTGCTATTTACATCCAGCCTATGGATATCGTAGGTTTTTAATCTCAAAGAGACCTAAATGCTCAACAATTAATGTGACGGAACTAGTTTCAAAGAACAGATGAAATGTATGGGAAAATGATCCTGGTTTAGACACACACATGTGAGATTTTAGGAATGATTGGCATTCTAATGAACGTGAGTCTAGTAGGTTACAGAATAGAATAGATACAGTTCAGGGAAGGCATATGCTCTTTGTGGCTCTGTGGGTGAATGGGAACTACCTAATAAAAGAAAATGGAGAAACTGTAAAAAGTGCCTCAGACTTATATTTTCCTACTCATGTTTTCTTGATAAAAGTCAAAAATGCTTTCAACTTAGAAGAATTTAAGGCTGTTTCTGAGTCATGCAATTAGTCAGAGGCTCCATTAGGATTCCATTCCTGTCCAGTAGACTTCCAATTGCATAATATTTTATTCTATAATTAAATTAATTATTATATAATTGTCCCTGATACATAACAAAATCAAGATTACTTCTATTTTGGGACTTTTTTTGGTAATGCCTGATTCATTTATATTTCAGAAAATTCCCTGCCTCAAGTTTTTAATGTGGGTTGAACAATTTATATTTTAAGAGGGTGATGGAAATTTAGGAGAAAACATTTTATGCACAAAAAAAAAAATCTGTTGAAAATGTTTTTTCCGTGGTACTTGTAGTATGCAATAGCTTATATAATTGCACCTTGCTTTAGCCTTAAAATATTTGACTGAAGACTACTTTGTAGAAATTACACTAATGGCAAATCTTGTTGTTAAAACAAGAAATATTAAGGCACCGTAGGAGGCAATAATAGTCCTTTTTATAGTTGATAAAAAATCTTTGAACTTGCATTCTTACTTTCAACACTTAAAACTTTGATACATATTTGATGCTTGGGAAAATACTTTCTTTTTTAGAATACAGAAATTTATCTTCTTTTTGTTAAAGTTTGCTGCTTAAAGTTCTGAATTTCAAGAAAAGTTGATTATATTTGAATATAAATATATTTAAATATACCTCAATATCTAAACTTAGATCTTTATGGAAATCTATTATTTCAATATGAGGGTAAAGTTAGAACTGAGACACGAAGAAAAACCCAAGGCTATAAATTTTTTAAAAAAGAAATTAAAGATCAGTGGGCATTGCTGTAAATACTTTAAAAGAATTTTAAATAAAAATTTGCAAAATTCCTTTTCTTATTCTTCCATTAGAGTCAAATTTTCAATGATATTTTTAAAAATCCCTTTAACAACTCAGAACAGGATGGTTTTTACATTATTTTAAATTGCACAGCAAGTATTCATATTAATAATATGTATATGTGAGAAAATAAAACAGAATAAATAGCAATACAGTGCTATGTTCACTTATCATGAAACTCTAGATCATTTTCCAGGATGAAAACTGTTTAAAGAGTTCTTTGTGTAGAAATAGGGTAGTAGGACAGATTTCAGAGCTCATGTCTTGTATGTACCCAAGCAGGGTTTGATTCCTGACATTTCATAATCTCGCAACTCACAATTGTGTGTATAGTTCTAGAGTCCTACAACCACAGTAGTGGTGGTCTTAGTGGTCCTGGTTAGCAGTGACATTACAGGGTCCAAAACAGAAATGTAGTCTGAGGCCCTTATAATGATCCAACGGTCTGGTTAACCAAGTATCACTGGGAATGGCTCCTGGGCCACTTCTTGGTACTGGAGAAGTGTATAGGAGCTTCCTCTCCCCAAAGATTCGTTTTAGGGCATAACATCTGAGATATACAAATAAATCACAAAAAAATGGAGCATCATTTAAAAAAAGAAGTAGAAGAGATGAAATGAGATTAAAGAGCGGAATAAACTCTTCACCAAAGAAGACATTCTGATTGACCAAAGGAAAATGAAAAAAAAAATCATCACTAATTATAAGGGAGATGTAAATCAAAGCCACAATGTTATATAACCTCCTTCTTGAGAGTGCTCTGTACCAAAAGATACTAGAACCAGGAATGCTGGCTAGGATGTTGGGAAGAAAGAAACTTTTACTTAAGGTTGTGGGAACACAAATTGGTTAAACCATCAAAGCGGATTATGTAGAAATGATATGTATACACAATGTAGTACTATGCAGTTGTAAGGAATAATGAAATCATGAAATTCACTGCAACATGGACGAATTGGAAGATATAGTAAATGGAGTAATTCAGAAGGACAAATATGGGTAGTCTCACTTATATGTGGTATATAGAATAAATGGAAGAGGGAGTGCAATGTCTGGAAGGAGGTGTGCCTAGATCCCCCTTGACCCAGGAGTATATGAGGAGAAGGGGGGGAGAGAAGGATTGGAAGCAATGTGTAACAGAGATCAGTAGAATATTAATACATCAGTGGAGTAAAGGAGTCTTATAGTTACATATCAAAACCACAGTCAACAGCATAAGAACATGAGATCCAAACTATAACAACCAATCTTAAAAAATGTGCATAGATTTTTTCCAGCCTAACACAAAAACATTTTTGTATGCATTTATATGTCAGTGTTATGATTGTTAATATTTAAATTTCTGATACAATTGTTGTCGTATATATGCAAAAACCCAGTAACAATTGTAGACCTCATTCCCATGACCTGAACAAATGGTTTGAGCCTCTTCAGGTTCCTAGTGTGAGCAGATGCCTTTGGGCTGCACTAGCAGGTGGAGATGTTACTGGTGCCCACTTAAACAACTCAGTGAACAATGGAAGACAAGTGATACAAATGAAGTGATGCATTTATGTGGCAGTGTTATGATTATTATTATCTAAATTTCTGGTACAATTGTTGTGATTTAAATTTTTGACCCAACTGGAATTTATTTTATAATTTAAAAGGTATCCATATTTTTCCAGAAATATTACTAGCTCAAGCATAAATGTTTAAGCTTTATTTCTTTATCCTGTGGGCACACCCAGCTGTGCTCAGGGTTCACTCCTGGAAGAACTCCAGGGCACATATGTGGTGCTGGGAATCAAACCCTGGTCAGTGTGTGCAAGCAAACCCTCTATCCACTATATTTTCTCTCTGGACCCTATGTTATCTTTTATATGGTTTAAGTTTTTCAGAGCAAATGGATTTATTTACAACAATAATTGTAAATAAACAAAATTTATTTTATTTCCTTAATTTAAATATTATAATTTGGTTTTTATTTATTTTATTTAATTTTTATTTTTTAATATTTTGTTATATCACCGTGAGATATACAATTGCAAATATGTTCATGTTTGGATTTTAGTCATACAGTGTTCCAGCACCCATCCCTCCACCAATGCCCATTTCCTACCACCAATGTCCACAATTCCCTTTCTCCTCCCCTGTCCTGCCTCTATGGCTGGTTCTTTATCTCTTCTCTCTCTCTCTCTCTCTCTCTCTCTCTCCTTTTTCTCTCTCTCCCTCTCTCTCTTCCTTCTCTTAAACATTGTGGATTGCAATATATACATTTAGAGGTTATCATGGGTATCTTTTTCTCTATATTCAATGCTCAGTTCTGGACTGGTATTGTCACTTTTGACAATTTTTAGCACACTGCTCCCTTTTCTGCCTTACCTAACCTCTGACTCTCACACGTTTGTGGTAGATTCCTCCTTTGACAAGACCTCCTGATCCATATTTTGCCTGACCTTGGATATTGGTATCATACTATATATATTTATATATATGTATATATTTATATATATTTGCATGTATATATATATCATGCAAATAAAAGTAGTCATTCTATATCTGTATTTTTTCTTCTGGCTAATTTCACTCAACATGATCTCTCCTTGTCCATTCCTAACAACTGCATAGTATTCCATTGTGTAGTTGTACAAAGTGTGTTTATGCAGTCATCAGTTCTCAGGCACTCTGGTTGTTTCCAGATTCTGGCTATTGTGAATAGTGCTGCTTTGGAAATAGAAGTACAGATGGTGTTTCTGTTGTGTGTTTTTGGTTTCTCAGGGCAGATTCCCAGGAGTGGTATGGCTGGGTCAAACAGGACCTCAATTTCTAGTCAATTTCTAGCTCAATTTCTAGTCTTTGAAGGAATGTCCATATTGTTCTCCAGCAAGGCTATACCAGTCGACATTACCACCAACAATGGATGAAAGTCCCTTTCTCCCTGCATCCATGCCAGCATTTGTTGTCCTTGCTCTTTTGATATGTGTCAGTCTCTGTGGTGTGAGATGAAATCTCATTGTTGTTTTGACTTGCATCTCTCTGATGATTAATGATGATTAAGTGAGGATGAATCCCTTAAAAGAATTTTTGAGCTGATTGTAATATATCAATGAATAATCCAATGAATAATTTACCTGGTTTAAACTTTTCCTATAACATTTTAATCTTCTCAGAATACTTAAATAAAAGTGTTTATTAATCTATCTCTTCATATTTCTAATTTTACTTATTATGAAAATTGTAGACAAATATAGTTTCTGTTTTAGTAGACCACAATTTATAGAATGATCTCTATTTTGCTACAGTTTTAGATTTATGGAAATATTTCAATGAGCATATTGAATTATTTTATAAATGGCCTCATTTCACCAATTATTTGAATATTTTACTAAAACAAATAAAACAATGTTTGTGTATCATTATCCAATAAATTTTGTCCATGATCAGAGGTATTTATTTGCCACTAGGAAAAACTAGAGTTTTTTTTTTTTAGTTACATGATCCCATCTAGGGCACAATTTTATATTTTGTTTCTCTGGCCTGTTTAAATACCCATTGCGATTAGTAGGGCATAGGACATTTGGGAAATACTTAAGCACGAAGGATGAGTTCTCATAAAAGCGCTGAGTATTATTTCACTAGAAACCCTAGAGAGGACTTTCCAGTTGTGAGAATAAAATGACAAGTCAGTGGCCCAAAGCAGGCAATGCTGCACTCTCAGAGCCGCCAAAATGTGAGAAATGTGTTTCTGTGGTCACAGGCATCTCAGTGATATTTTTTTCTAGTAGTCTGGATAGATTGAGACATTTATAATGTCTCTCAGTCATCTTATAGCTATACATTTCTTAAATGTATAACATATGAATATACAATTTTCAAGAGTTGTACTCTGGTATTTTTTTACAATTTCCCTCAACACTCATTTGTTCAATGTGGTATTCTCAATATAAGTCTAGGTTTATAACATTTTGGAAGAAAGGTTACAGAGAAAAAGTGCTATATTTTCATCACGTCATATCAAGAGTACAGACTCTGAATACAGTTTATTACTATTATTCATGTGTATTGAGTCTATAGAGTTACTACTTTTTCTTTTTTATTCTATATGAGAAAGATAGAATTTAAAATCCAAACTGAATGCTTAATTAATTGGGTGTTATGCTCCATCCACTTCATTGAGAGAACTTCTGTAGTGTAATGCTTGTTGTGTTCACCTCAGACTTCATTGAGAAAAAAAAATCTATATGCATTATTTGCTGTTCTTCTACATGGGAAAATTGCCTGTTCTTCCCTACTTATTAATGTATAAAATACAGACTCCTATATGTTTATTTTATACTTTGAGTTAAATTTATAAATTAATTGATCCAAAATGAATTTATCTCAATTTAGTTTTTAAAAAGTCATTTGGTTATCAAACAAAAAACTTAAAACGATAGATTTTCATGTTAGAAACAAAGATTTGTAGACTAAGACACTGATTGGAAAAACTTTCTAAAAGCAGAAGAGGGAAGCAGGAGCAATGTAGTAGAAAAGGGCAATCTGAGAGCACCCACATGAACCACGACCACTGTAAGAAAAATTGCATCAAAAACCCAAAATACATAAGAATCAGTTCAGTCCCTAGAAAAACACCCAGGACATATTATAAAAATGCAGGCCAAAGAAATGCTATTGAAAAAAAGTTTTTTTGGCTTTTTTGGTTACACCCACCTATGCTCAGGTGTTACTCCTGATCCTGCACTCTGGAATCTGGCAGTGCTCACTGGACCTATGTAATGTCAGGTGTCAGAGATTGAACCTGGGTTGGTTGCATGCAAGATAAAAGCCCCACCCACTGTACTATTGCTCTGACCTGCTGATAAAATTTTATTGAATAATAAAACAACCACAAATAGCCAAAGCAACCCTAGAAAAAATATGTGAGGCATCATTTTACCCAACTAGAAATAATACTGTAGAGCTATAGAAATTAATAATTTGGTATTGGACCAATGGAATAAAATTGAGAACCTAAGACAGATCCTCAGATATTGGGACTGCTAGTTTTGACAGAAACTAGACTATGAAATGGAACAAGGAAAGCATTTTCAAAAAGTGCTATTGGGAAAACTGGTCAGTTGCATGTAAAAAATAAATTCAGAACTTTATCTCATACTTCCAAAAGCACAATGATTGTGGGTGTGGTGCTGTAACAATTGGAAATGACCAATAGTAATAAACTGTACTGAGAGTCTGTACTCTTGATATGATGTAATGAAAAATGATACTTTTCTCTTCAGTCTTCCTTCTAAAAAGCAATAAACCGAGTCGCTTAAACATAAGTATTAGTACTATTTTAAACCAAGTTATCTATTGTCTTGTCTTGTATCACTTATCTTCCCATTGTTCATCAATTTGCTTGAGGGGGCGCCAATGACATCTCCATTTGTTAGGAATGAGTTCCATTATTGTTACTGTTTTTGACATATTGAATACACCACAGGTAGCTTGCCAGGCTCTTCCAAGGCGCTAGGTTCATCCCAGTGGGCCAGTCTTTTTCTATATCAGACCAACAATCATCCAGGACCCATGGAGAAGAGCCCTGGGTGTAGACAAGCCTATCTCCTGTCTGCCACCTTATGATGCTGCCGGACACCACAACCACACCTGAAACACCTCATGCCATGATCGTAGGTTATCTCTAAAATACCAAAACTCCCAACAAGGCTCAAACAAGGTATAATGAAACAACATTGAACAACTGAATTAATTCTATCACTTGTATCACTTGTCTTCCCATTGTTCATTGATTTGATAGAGCAGGCACCAGTAGTGTCTCCATTCTTTGGGAATGAGGTCCATTATTGTTACAGTTTTGGGCATATAAAATACACCATGGGTAGCTTGCCAGGCTCAACTGTATATACTTATATATGTTTCTATACTTGTTTATATATTTATATATAATAAGCTTATATATTATTTTTCTATTATGATATAGCCCTGATTTTTTATTCATTTCCAATATTTACTCATACTCTTTGTTTTTGTTATTGATCCTGTTTTGTGGGGAATGCACCCAGTGTTGCTCAGGACTTAATCCTGGCTCTTTAATCATGAATCACTCCTGACATGGCTCCAAGGGCCATACGGGTTGCCAGGGGTTGAACCCCAGTTGGCCCCATGAAAAACTTTTTTTTCTTTTTTGGGTTACACCCGGCAATGCTCAGGGGTTTCTCCTGGCTCTGCACTCAGGAATTACTCCTGGCGGTGCTCGGGGGACCGTATGGGATGCGGAGGATGAAACCCGGGCCAGCATGGGCCGGCCACATGCAAGGCAAACGCCCTACCCACTGGGCTATCGCTCCGGCCCAGCCCATGAAAAAACTTTGTACTCATGTTCTGGCCCCTACCAGTACTCTTTTATGAGGTAAATGAACCTTTGATACTTAACTAGACGTGAACATATCAGAATATTAACTACTTCCTTTACAACATTGTGAGTGTATGAATGAGTGTGTGTGAGAAAGAAGTGGAGAAGGGGAGAGAAAGAGAGTGAAAGAGATTGAGACAGAGAGACAGAGACAGAGATCCTATAACTAAGCTCTGAACTTTGGAAAAATATGAGAATTAATGTTTGTGACCCTTTTTATTTCCTTAGTAACGAGGACTGCCTAGATGTTAGAGCAGTAATTTTGGCCTTTGCTGAGGGTGCACTGTGATAGCAGCAGACTGAGAATGAGCTATTTTATAGAAGGATCCGAAGTGACCCATGCTGGAAGCCACCAGTCCAAGCTTACACAGCTGCACTTGCACTAACTTTTATACATCTAGTTAGAAAGAAATAAACTTGCATATAATTTAAATTCATTAAATCCTTATAACTAATCATAATTTAACAGTTAAGCTACTTTTAAAAGAAAAAGAGGGACCTGAGTGTTGGATGACAGATCTAGCTAATCTGGGAGCTTTGTTGTTTTGCCCACTTCCAGCTCAATCTATTTAAGCCAAGGTTCATTCTAATGAGACCTCTCTTCTATGTAAATACTGCTAGAGGGTATGGCAGTTACAGAAATCACCTTGAATAACTTCTGACTTATACATCTACTAAGACTTCTATGCTTTCTAGATTGGGTAAAGCTCCTCTTTATACCCACTGCACCCAGCGTGGGACAGTTAGAATTTACCAAGAGATTACCACCCTGGCTACGTTGAGACTATAGGAAGACTATAGGAAGGATCATACTAGTTTGCTCTAACTAGGTGAGTGTGACCCTTTCAGTACACTAGAAGAAGGTACTCATAATCACAATGCTGCAGATAATAATAATAAGGACCTTGTGGGTACCATCTAGATTGCATGAAGCTCATGAAATTAAGATGTATTACTTTATATCAGCTCTCTCTCTCTCCAGTGTTTTACATAAGAGATAATCTCAGGATTAGTCCTTGGTAATCTTTGTTTATACCTGCAATAGGGTGTGGCACTACCCTTCTACATTTGTTTAGGGTTCTTTGATGACATGACCCTTCCTGGATTACTTTGGTGTATATAAGGGGACTGACTTGAGGCCCCTTCGGCCTTTCACTTTCGGCTTTTGGCTTCTGTGGCTTTTGGCTTTTGGCTTTTGACTTCCAGCTTTCGACTTCTTGCTCTTTGGCCTTTTGCTCCTTCTTCTGGGTAGGACTCATCTTGGGTGAGATCCTCTCTCTTTGGTGGGAGACTTAGGCTTTTTGTATGGTCTAAGTTCGGACCAGAGCTAGAGTTTGTTCATTATATTGGAGTGCTGTGGAAGAGCTTTTGTACTATTAAAAGCCTTTTTGGAAGTGCACCGGACTCGTGAGTTTTCATGTGTTCCCCCGGCATCCTCGGAGTAGAAGAGAACTTCTGTCTTGACACTGTCGGGGACTCAGGCGGCTTCCCGACACCGGAGTGATAGTCCAGCGGGTAGGGCATTTGCCTTGCACTTGGCCGGCCCATACCGGCCCGGGTTCGATCTCCGCCATCCCATATGGTCCCCTGAGCACTGCCAGGAGTAATTCCTGAGTGCAGAGCCAGGAGTAACCCCTGAGCATCGCCGGGTGTGATCCAAAAAGCAAAAAAAAAAAAAAAAGAAAGAAAGAAAAAAGAGAAGGAAGTCAATTTATTTTATTTTCAACCCATTTTATAGATTTATAGATTAGTTTTTAACTTGGGGGGGTTCACACTCCAGCTCCCCATTTTATAGTTTAATAATTTACGCAAAGATACAATTGATGTAACCAGAATGATTCCTGAGTGTATATCCAGGAGTAATATCTGAGCACCACCAGGTATCACCCAAAAGCAAAAGCAAAAAAGTGTTAACAGCATTTTTTCCTCTCAGTGAGATTGAAAGATTCTGGGATCCCTTTAAGAATGTTGTGACTGAAAAATCGTATTGAAAGTCCTCTCAAGATAGTTTGCTTTCCTTCGATAATCTCATTTACAATGTATATTAAAACCCAAGGCTAAAGTAAACCTTTACAGTGAATCTCCCAGTGCAGAAATTGGTATCAAGGCTTATGTGAAACATGTTTATTTCCGATTTTCAGAAAACTCTCAAAGTATAGCTTCTCACTCAATGACAGTCTTTTTTATCCGTAAATAAATGTAAACATTCACATTATGTTTAAGTTAGTCTGCAGAGCTCTATTAGAAAATGTATGATTAATCAAAAACTGCCTCAGAGGTAATGAGGATGCGAATTTATTCCCAGTTTTCCAGGCTGCTGAAGGATTTGAATTATATAAGTTGATACAAATGATGTTTTTAGGATGAGAAATTGCAGAACTAATTCATCTCAAAGTAAATGTCAGTTTGGATAAATGTTTTTAATTATAACAGCCTAAGTATTTTTTGTGTGTATTATTTGTTGTTACTGTCCAAAAATTAGCATTTCATAATGTGTGGATATTTCTATTTGCATTTATTGCTGAGAAGAGATTTATCCATGAACTTTTATAATTCAAGTGGATTTAACCTAAATCCCAAATTTAATTACATATGAGATTGCCCTGTTGACTCATTCTTATAATTTCAATTAGGTGGGAAACATATCAGCTGGGATCTTTCCACTTATTGATTAAGATACATTAATTTCAGGATATTCCAGTGTACTTGAAAAGATTTAAATCATCTTTATTTTTAATATTTTTATTTTTATATTTCTATTTGGCATAATGCATAATTTTCCATGTAGTCTAATTGTCAGGATTTAGTGGTGGACTGTTGCAGGACTCCTAAGGGCCGCTGCATCTGCTCTGGATTGCCTCCCGCAGATCACTCCGTAGATAAGGGGGTAGTCTAAATGTGGCAGTTTATCTGACCATGTATGCTGTACTAGCTGGTATAAATATTCTCCCATGCTATCACAATCATCGTGGGACTAGCTAGATCTTACCAGCATATTAGCCTGGCCACGTAAGGACACCTAAGTAATTAGAACAGAGAGAAATGCTGTTTGCTTCCAAACAAACAAGCATGGCTCCCTGATAAAATATAAAACTACAATGAAGTAGAGGAGACTTGTGAAGGCTTGGAGAAATATTTAACTGGCATTGGTGTTGATCTTTGGTACAGTGACATGCCATCTCAGAAACCCCCTTCTCTACATTTCAAAAGGCATTCCGGCTCAAAACATTAGCACAGTAAAGGCCCTAGGTGAGATGCAGGGAGGGACTACCTAAAGGCATTGGACCCTCCCTGCTTTCCATAACAATGGGAGGAAGGTCTGAGTTGCTGGGGGTATAAACTAGCCGGTTCCCGCTCTCCCAGGTTTCTTCTTCCCAGTGGGATTTCGCCTTGTGAGCGATTATTCCCTTGGAAGTTTCACACGTGGTGGTTGCCATCTTGGCCTACACGTGGCTGGGGTTCTAGCCTGGAATCTAAGCATCGGGTTTTTCCTTTTGCTGATTTGTATGCCTGAACCTGTGATAAGTAAAGTCTTTTTAAAACCTCATCGGATCCCTGAGTGCTCATCCATTCCTCGCCGGCCGGAGGTAGAAGGGAACTCGCTTCCCGGCACTGTCGGGGACCGGCGGAGCGCCCCAACATTTGGCGTCCCTGGGTGGGCACCCCTGCATCTGGAGGTCCCACCGAGATGTTGAAGAACTTTTCCTAAAGCTGGGAGCAGCATTCAAACCGTGAGTTAAAAATGGGTTCCTTCCAGGGAAGTTTTTTCTTTTGTTCTGGCTTCACCTGTTTCTTCAGGTGCTAGTAAAAGTGGTAACTTTTTGTAACTCCGGCTTTTCGTTCAAAAAGTCGTGAAATTAAATCTAGCAAACAGATTTTAAAGCTTAACAATAACCTAGAGGAAGAAAAGAAACCTCCAGAGGAGGCAGACTCTCAAACTGAGAATCTGCCAGGAGTTAATACCTCCAAAGGTGAAGACGCCCCTCTGATGGAGACTGGATCTCAAGATAAGGGATTCCCTAAAGTAATTACAAACTCTGATGAGGATGGGGGAGGAACAAATTAATTCCCAGAGCCTGTCCAGGCCTCTAAAGGCTCTTAGTTCCTCCTGTTCTAAATTTAACAATCAAAAGAGCAAAGCTCTGGGAGCTTTGCAACATTCCTCATAGCCATTCTTTATTTTTGGTCTTTTCTAATGCTAACTGTTGTGATTTTTGTGATAAAACTGCACCTCCCCCAACCGGAGCAGAGTGCAAGTTCTGGAGAGCAAGTTGTTAAGTTTAAAGTAAATGCTTTCCTGAACCTTTGGTTTAAGAAAATAAAAGGTCAAATTTCTTGGTGGCATCTTTATTTAATTCAGCTGAAAGAAAGCTTTAGGCTCAATCTACAGCTGCCTGCCACCTTCATAAGTACCATAGCTTTCCATAAAGATAAACCGGACTAAATTGTCCGCCTTTTATTTGTCTGTGCTCCGTCCCACGTGGCTGGAGGTTTGCAGACAATTAAGTTATGTGATTGGATATTTATGGCAAATGACTTATGGCAAATAAATAGTTTTGGCGAATGATTTATGGTAAATGTTATGGCTAAAGACGAAGTGTTAAATGTGCTCAAAAAACTTTCAAAATTCGGTTATTAAAGCAACAAAAAACAGGTATCTTTAACATTATTCACCTTAAACTTGTCTCAAGGAGAGCCGCTAAAAAACACTGATGCAAACTCAAAAACCAGTAAATTCACCTAAGTAAAAACTGTTTATAAATGGCTTGCAGGTTTAAAAAGCACCTAATTTCTTTCAATATAAAGTTTTAATTTTAAATTGCAAACTGCTCAAACCTCCCAAATTGGTTCATTTCTTAATAATAATAACCTTGCTTTTGCAGCCTGTTAAACATGGTCCATCTTAAATAACAACAATTTTGCTTTGCAGCCTGTTGATCTTGGGTCGTCTATAATAAAAATAACCTTGCATTGCAGCCTGTTGATGCTTTCGCTGGAGATAACCCCTTTCTTTCCTAAAAAAAAAAAAAAAAAAAAAAAAAAACTGCCTTGGAGGCGAGTTTAAAGGTAAAAAGCACCTAAATAACCCTCCAAAAAGGTACCATAAAAAAAAAATATGTATTTTCTAAGTGTTTAATGTGTAAGTGTCTTAATGTTTCCTTGCTGCTTTGAAGTGTTTAAAGGTGAAAGCACCTGAATAACCCTCAAGAAGAAGATATTTTTGTAAGACTTTTCTAAGGTTTTTATCTATAAAAATGACTAATGAAGTTTCTTCAGGTTTTAAAGAAAAATAGACTGCCGTGTATGATGTTCAGTGTCAAGGTTTTAAAAACTAATAAGTTTTCTAATGTTTTGTTTACAAGTAAAAAAAAAAAAAATTAAAAATTAAAAAAGGAAAAAAAAGGGTGGAAAATGGGTGGACTCTGATCACAGTGCTCATTACAAAAATGTTTGCTAAATCAATAAAAATTGTTTTTCTAATGATTCTGTTCACAGGATGAGATATTGGAATCCAGTAAACCTGCGCTACAGTGCTCAATACTCCGAGACTCCTAAAACAGTGCTCGCTAAAAATTTAATAATTTGCAAAACTAATTTTTCCCAATGCTCTATTCACAGGAAAAGACACTTTCTCACCATCATTTGCCGGCTTTATATTTATGAAGCGCTTGACTCGTTACCATTTATCACCCTAAATGGGTCACATATACAGCTGTAAGATATTGATCGATCAAATGTATGTGCGTGCGTGTGTGCATGTGGTGGCCACCATTATGTTTGTGATTAATGTTGTGTCTATGTTATGTCTCAACTACTACCTTCTCAGTTTCTGACCACTACAAACCTCTATTACATTCATCAACTCCACTGCTGATCCACTAGATTTATCAATTTTAAAATCATCAATTCTCATACTTATTTCCCTGCTCCACCCATGTTGGAGCTTCTTTATATTCTTCTCTCCATCCCAGACTTGGATCCCTACAAAGCCTTAAAATCTCTACTTGTGATTAACCTCGAAAAGTGTTTTTGTCTCGCCTAAGCTACAGGTACAGTTACCGGTGCCAATGTTCCCTTGCTGAAGAAGCCCTGCAAGACGCCCACACCCGATGTTCCAGACACCTGCTCCAGCGCTCAAGACTCCTGTTCCAGAGTTCAAGATATCACACCGATGTTCCGGACACCTGCTCCAGCGCTCAAGACTCCTGTTCCAGAGTTCAAGATATCACCGTGTTCGGACACCTGCTCCAGCGCTCAAGACTCCTGTTCCAGAGTTCAAGATACCACACCAATGTTCCCGACACCTGTTCCAGCACTCAAGACTCCTGTTCCAGAATTCGAGATACTTGTTCCAGTGTTCCTGAGACCCAATCCAGTGTTCCTGACAATTCAACGAGTTCCTGATCGCTGCTCTCCAAAGACTCATACTCATATGATCACCGCTATTGCTGTTCCAGAAGTAGCCCCACAGACTTTGTTCCAGACACCCGACTTTACATAAAATATAGCAAATTGACTCTCACAAATTATGGACAATGCAAACTATAGTCCGTTATAATCAGACAGCTAAAAACACTTTATCTTGAACTTTGCTTTGGGTCCAAAAACAAGTTAGGATCCTAAAGTAACATGTATTATCATTTTGCAATTGGAATTGTTTTTTCTTATCTTAATTTTCTGTACATTACTAAATATTTCTTACCTTTTCAATTTTTATTAGTAAACTAATCAGGGGGAGTTGTTGCAGGACTCCTAAGGGCCGCTGCATCTGCTCTGGATTGCCTCCCCTGAGATCACTCCGTAGATAAGGGGGTAGTCTAAATGTGGCAGTTTATCTGACCATGTATGCTGTACTAGCTGGTATAAATATTCTCCCATGCTATCACAATCATCGTGGGACTAGCTAGATCTTACCAGCATATTAGCCTGGCCACGTAGGACACCTAAGTAATTAGAACAGAGAGAAATGCTGTTTGCTTCCAAACAAACAAGCATGGCTCCCTGATAAAATATAAAACTACAATGAAGTAGAGGAGACTTGTGAAGGCTTGGAGAAATATTTAACTGGCATTGGTGTTGATCTTTGGTACAGTGACATGCCATCTCAGAAACCCCTTCTCTACATTTCAAAGGCATTCCGGCTCAAAACATTAGCACAGTAAAGGCCCTAGGTGAGATGCAGGGAGGGGACTACCTAAAGGCATTGGACCCTCCCTGCTTTCCATAACAATGGGAGGAAGGTCTGAGTTGCTGGGGGTATAAACTAGCCGGTTCCCGCTCTCCCAGGTTTCTTCTTCCCAGTGGGATTTCGCCTTGTGAGCGATTATTCCCCTTGGAAGTTTCACACGTGGTGGTTGCCATCTTGGCCTACACGTGGCTGGGGTTCTAGCCTGGAATCCTAAGCATCGGGTTTTTCCTTTTGCTGATTTGTATGCCTGAACCTGTGATAAGTAAAGTCTTTTTAAAACCTCATCCGGATCCCTGAGTGCTCATCCATTCCTCGCCCGGCCCGGAGGTAGAAGGGAACTCGCTTCCCGGCACTGTCGGGACCCGCGGGCGCCCCGACAGTGGACATAAAATTATTATTGTATATTGCCTTAAAATGTTCTCAAGCACAGTTATGTTAAAAACTTTATTTGAGAACATTTTTAATTCATGATATCTTGATTTTACAATGCTAATTCTTACAAATATATTTTTATGTGTGTTGTTATACAAAAAATTTGATTTATAGTCCAGGGAAATGTTCAAGTGATAGTGTTTATGACTAGCATGTACCAGACCCTGAGTTTGTTATCTGCAACACAAGGTGCTCATCAAAACTAGGTGCAGCTTTGGTGTCCTTCAAGTACCACCAGTCAAAGCACTGGAGTAAATATGCTCATTTACACCCATCATCTCAGCACTGTGGATGGGTTCCCTATCTTTAAATAATGTAACTTTATAGAAGGTTGCAGTAGCTTATCTTGATTTTTGGATCATTCAAGGCATTATGCTTCCACTTTATTACAACACATAGAAATTCTATGATTGCATTTCTAAAGCTACATTAATTACATAATTTGTAATAGAAACTGAGTATGGGAATTACCTAAAGAGTGAAAAATTATAAAATATTCTAATCAGCATGATCACTGAGCATGAGTCTTTTGTTAGCATGTAAATGAACCCATCTTTGTGTGCTAATCTTTCATTAATCTCATAAATCAAAATTTTTGAGCAAGCTAGGAAATAGAAGTATCTTATATCCTTTAAAATCTGACTTTACATATATTTTCTCAAGGAATTTTTGACTTTGCATGAATAGTTCTAAGTTTTCACTAAAATATAACCTTTACCATTCATTGAGGGTGGTAGAATAGTTTAAGGTTAACCTCAATAAGTACCTAATATTACCTAACTTTAAAATTTTCTAACTACACATATTTGAAGAAAATGGAAGGAGTTTCACAGAGCTCCTCTTCCATATTGATTACTATCTAGAGATACCAGAGCATCTGAATTCCAGGTATCGTACTAATAGTGGAACATCAATTCACTACAGCTCTTTGGGCTTCAATTTTCTTATTAAGGAGCTTGTCAAGAAAAAAATACTTTAATTCCTAAGGTCATTGATACTAATGAATAAATATAAGATCAGGCTTTTTCATGAAAGTTAGTTGCAAATGTTGATTGAAATCAGTCAGAGGGAAAAGGATAACTGCTAGATGACTCACTCCTATGTGATTTATAAAGAAACAAAGGGAATAAACCATAGAGGCAGGAAACTCTCTTGAACTCTGACAATGGAATTGAGGTTGCCAAAAAGGTATGGGAGAAAAAAATGTGAAGTAGTGAGGCAAAAGGGATGGGATGGTTAATATTAATGATCAAGCATGAAGGGACCCAGAGTACAGATACATATAGGTGCTTCCTGTGTGCCTCCACCCCATCCCTCATTCTCACATTTTAAAAAAGAAAAATTTCATGGGTAGCATGGAATATCCTTTAAAATATTTCATTCTATTGTGTTGGGGTGGGCTTACTCCTGACTCTCCGCTCACGGTTCACTTTCGCTGGTGCTTGGGGGTGAGGAGTGTCTGATGCCAGGGATTCAAAAGTTGTCAGCCACATGCAAGGCAAGAGCATTAACTCTTCTACTAATTATCTCTCCTGTCTGCACCTGAAATATTTAAAGCAAGTATTTATTTAAGAAGAAGAAGGAAGCAACCACTATTCTAAGCTGGAATAAAATGGTCTCTTTGTTTGGGGCCAAATCAGTAGTGTTCAGAGGTTATTCTTGGCTCTTCACTCAGATTTTACTCCTGATGGGACATGAAGGGTGCTGGATTTCCAACAAGAGTTGGTCACATCAAAGCAAAACACCCTACTCACTACTATTATTCTTGGTCTCAGTATATTTCTTTATAGGAAACGAGAATATAGCAAAAATGCTTTCATGTGCTGGGAGTTAAAGCCTCCTGGGGCATCACCACCACTGTCTTGCCTCTATTTGTGGTTCTATACTTCTTCCCTTACCTTTAATTTCCTACTCACCTCCTCCCATAAGCACCATTATCTTGGTTCTGAGTTCTTGATAATGTTTGCTGACTTCCAAGGATTGTCATGTAAACTATACAGCTGTCAAGGGACCAATGGGTGGAAATTTGATATGAAGTATTATAATGATCTCTATAATACTCCCCTTTCGTCAGAACTCCACCCAGAAGATGAGCTGATCACAGCCCAGCTCGCATGACCACTTGTGGCTCATCAATAAATGCTGGAGATCAGAGGTGACTACAAGAGTATTCCACCCGCATGGCATAGCCCGGCAAACTACCTGGGCTGATATGATATGCCAAATACCAGTAACAATTATATACTTCATTCCCATGACCTGATGGAATGGTTTGGGGCTCTTTATGTTTCTGGAGCAAGCAGATGCCCTTGGGTTCTACTAGCATGTGACAGGAAATATGGAGATGCTACTGGTGCCCGCTTGAGCAAATCAATGATGAACAGGAAGACAAGTGATACAAGTGATAATGATTTTATAATGTTCATTCTTACTCTCCCTAGACTTTGCAAGGAAGAAACTTTGCAGAATGTCATAAAATTCTGTTGAAGCCTTTCACTTGATCACTTGATCACTTGATTCCCGTTATTCATCGATTTGCTAGAGCGGGCGCCAGTAACATTTCCATTGGATCCTATCATGTGCCAATGTAGCCCAATGGCATCTGGTTGATTCAGGAATATGAAGAGCCTCAAACCGTTCATTCAGGGTCTTAACAAGGAAGTCTGACCATCTTGTAGGTGGGTGGCCACGTGATCTTTTGACATCCCGTGGGATCCAGTTGGTAATGGCTCTAGTCCAGCGGTTGTCTCCAAGTCGCATTACATGTCCAGCCCATCTGATTTTCGATGCCTTGGCAAACGAGACAGCGCCCTGATTCTGGAATAGCGATGGAGGTCAGAACTTCCGATTCCTTCACTCACTTGAGTGAGACGTGATATTCCAAGCATAGCTCTTTCAATGCCTCTCTGGGAGACCCGAATAGCATTCTCATCCTGCTTTCTTAGGGCCCAGGTCTCTGAGGCGTATGTTAATGCAGGGAGAACTTTATTGCCTTAAATTAGAACTGGTGCCTGACTTGGAACCTCAATGTCTGTTAATATTGCCTGCTTTATTCAGTTCCACTTCAGGTTCTCATGAACTCAACTATGCCATAAATTACATTACTATCTAACAATTAAAAACCCTGAAAGAGATAAATTTTTTAAAGTATCAACTTTTACAAGCAATTAAAATATATTTTATTCTTCTTGGAAATAAACATATACAACTTTTTTGTATTTGTTGGTAAATAATGGATCTTTTCAATACCTAATCCTTAAAGTCACTTTCTATTTATATCAATGTTCAATGTTGCAACAAATTATCATAAATTTAATGATCCAAAACTTCACAGTTAAACTTATAGTTCCAAATGAGTCTCAGCAGTCTACAATAAAGTTGTTAAATAGGAGTTATTTGATTGTTCATGACTGTTTCTTTCTTGAAATACAGCAGTGTATTTTTAGATCTCTCTCATAGTTGCCTTACTCGCATAAAGAGTATTGTGTTTATATAACCCCATTTTAACTATGCAAGATAATTTCCTATTTTAAGATTCTGTGTCATATCTGCAATGCCTCCTTAGACATGTATGGTAAAATGCTGTCTACCTCCACCAGAATAGGCATTTTCTTGGGGTGGTTAGTATTCTTCCAATTCTACCTGTGAAGCTTGAGTATCTTGCTTTCCTTTGCTTTATAAAGCTTGCATAGCTACTATTATGGTAACTATTGTTCCATTAAGATTGCTTAATTTCCCCCTATTTCCCAATTTCTTTCTCAACACAGAAATTAAGAGGTATAAGTATTAGAAATTAAATGATAAGCATAATAAATGTTTTTTAAATTTGGAAATATACAACGTTTCTAGTCATGGACCAATGTTGAATTTCGCTTGAAGAATTTCAGGTTTAATATTGGGTGTCCTTAGTCCTACCTCAGGGAATTTAGTCCATACCAGAGCTACAGGGGCCATACCCTATCCCACTGGGGCACACCCAATCCTCTGTGTTTAGCTTTAACCTTCCCTTTGTGTTCTACTTGTTCACCGTGTTTATGCTAAATGGCTAGAAAAGTTATTAAGAAGTAAATGTAATATGATTGTTTGTATAGATTACCAGTAAAGGAAAGGAAAAATCAATATGCCTGTAGATGGAATTCTTGCCCTGGGGTGGGTCTCCAAGAAGGTATCTAGAGTACTAAAACCCCAAGACAGCATTCCATCCCAAAGTGGATCCCTAGAATACTATCCCCTGAGGGAAATGGCTTCATATATGTTGTTTTATGATTAACGTTCAACTACCTATCTGTAACCCCCTACCTTTGATGATGTGTCTATGGTTAGCCAGGTTCACTTGAATTAAACTGCCACTGATTACCAGCAAATCTGTGGTCTCATTCCTTTATCCAACAGTTGCAGGGATGGTCGTCAGCATCTGAACAGGTCAGAGAACCCTGCATTACCCCAACAGACCAGGTAGCAGAATTCTTGACAGCCCAAGTCAAATGCTGTGTGCTGTTGGGATTCCCCAGTCTGCATTTTCCTCAAAATGTAAGACTTAAGGAGCAGGCTTTTGCTTAAGAGGAATTTGGAAACCAACCTTTGAATTTTTAGTACATCCATGCTATAGTTTTTATTCTTGTACATAATATTGTAAAATCAACATCAATCATAAAATTTAACCATGTTTCCTTGACCATAAAAATTAACATAGTGTTTATGATTTTGGTGTTTTGCAACCATATCTTCTTACCAACACCAAAGTGACCACAACTCAACACAATGAGTATACGGCACAGTTACTATTGAGAAAATGTGAGACAGGGCACTGATTGAGCAACACTCAGTTTTACTTCCTGATGACCACTGTATTTCTTCATTTCTCTATAGCATTTTATATTTATAGAAACTGCAAGTATATGACAAATTCTACTTGCAAGAGGAAGACCAGTCATTGCATGTAGCAGAGAATCTAAGCACAAGGATCCTTTGCTTGTTTGTTTGTTTTGAGAGCACAATTGTCTTTAATCTTTTATTTATCTTTTTTGGTAGGAGGATTATCAACCAAGCAATAATCAGGGGACTGGGGACATTCACATTTTTAACAGAGTTGTTTGGTTTCTCTTGTTAACTATTGCAGATTTTCATATACCATGGATAATAGTCATTTGCCAGATTATGATGTTCAAATATTTTCTCCCAGTTAAAAGAATGTCTTTTTTATTTACTAATAGTTTCTTTCACTGGAATACTTCTTACTTTGATACAGTCCTAATTTTTTAGTTACACTTTTGTTAGCAGCTGAAGTGAAGCCCCGAGACTTCATGGAAATTTAAATTTTGTGCAACAATTTGCCTAAACCTTGATTTTATATATTTTATTTCTAATACTACATCCAAGGACACAGATACACCCGGCAGAGCAGAAAACAGCTTTCCCGTTGAACCCCCTGCATTCCATGTACCACGATGGAGACTCGGAGGAGCCCAGAAAACCCCCACACCTTGCTGGCAGAGATCTTCACAATCCACACTCCGCAGCTGGTAAAATCCCCACCCAGCAGATTAATCCAGTCTCCAGCCCCAAGATTAATCTAGTCTCCAGCGCAGCTTGTCAGAAACCCAGCCTACAAGGACCCACCCTGCAGAGACCCGCCCTTCAGAGGAGAGTATTTCAAGCCTAGGAATGATTGACCTTAGACACAGATACACCTGGCAGAGCAGAAACCAGCTTTCCTTTTGCGTGTGGCGCCGCCACGCGTGATTTACCTCCAAATTACCATAAATATTCTACCCAACCCTCTGAGAGAGCCCCAAAAGTAATGAGAATATAGCGCCCGGCATCACAGAGCATGGCAAGCTGTCCGATGTGTGTTCGATATGCCAAATCCAGTAACAGAAATGTTTATTTTCCTGACCCTGAAAGAGCCCTTAATACTGCAGCAGTAAGAAAAGCGAACAAGCAGTGCCTGATAAAATTTCACAGCCATCCTAGGCTGCCAAAAGCGAAGAAGACTAAAATGACTGTCTGTACTTTCAATGCACGTATGCTGGCATCAGAAGCATATATTGAGGATCTGATGCTGCAAGTGCAAAAGATCAAGTACGACATCATTGATCTGACTGAGACGAGGAGGCGCCAGTTGCATCATGCTGTATTTGACACCGGAGAAGAATTGTTCCTTGTAACATGCGAGGAAAGAGGCGTCGGTGGCATTGGTGTCCTTGTCAACACGAACATGGCCGTCAACATTGATTCATTTGAATGCCTAACAAACCGAATAGGACGATTACATTTGAAGAGATGTGGCCCACTGCCAGAAATTTCTATCTTCATTGTCTACGCACCAACATCCACATACAAAGAAGATAAAATTGAGAAATTCTACATGGAACTGGAGGAGTTCTATAAAAAAGATCACACCTTCTACAAGATCATAGTCGGTGATTTTAATGCCAAGATAGGACCAAGAAGATCGGCTGAAGAACTCCACATTGGGACCCATGGCCTAGAATGGAACAAACAGGGTGAGAGACTATCTGAGTTCATCATGTCCACCAAGACCATTCATGGGAACTCACAGTTCCAGAAAGCTGAAGCGAAACGTTGGACATGGGAATCTCCTGGCAGACAGTTCCACAATGAAATTGACCACATCATCTTCAATCAACGGTTTTGTCTGACTGATGCGCAAGAGGAAGAGAGAGCGGCATGGAATGCCTTCAAAGGCATGGAAGAAATAGCTAAAAGGACAAAGAACCTCCGACCCGGGCACATCTCTTTGATTCCACCATTCTCCCTGCATTAACATACGCCTCAGAGACCTGGGTCCTACAAAAGCAGGATGAGAATGCTATTGGGGTTTCCCAGAGAGGAATCGAAAGAGCTATGCTTGAATATCACGCCTCACTCAAGTGAGAGAAGGAATCCGGCGTTCTGACCACCGTCGCTAATCCAGAATCAGGGAAGCTGTCTTGTTTGCAAAGGCATCGAAAATCAGATGGGCTGGACATGTAATGCGATTTGGAGATGACCGCTGGACTAGAGCCATTACCGACTGGATCCCATGAATGTCAAAAGATCACGTGGCTACCCAACCACAAGATGGTCAGACTTCCTTGTCAAGACCCTGAATGAACGGTGTGAGGCTCTTCATATTTCTGAATCAACCACATGCCATTGGGCTACATTGGCACGTGATAGGGTCCAATGGAAATGTTACTGGTGCCGCTCTGAGCTAATCGATGAATAACGGGATTCAAGTAATCAAGTGATCAAGTGAATTACTTCCAATTCTTCAATCAATTTAAAAAACTTTGTTATACCACTGTGAGATATACAATTATAAAGATGTTCATGATTGGGTTTCATCCATATGGTGGTCCAGCACCTGTCCCTCCACCACTCCACCAGTGCCCATTTCCCACCACCAATGTCTCCTGATTTCCTTCCCACTCCCTCAAGCCTACCTTTATGGCAGGCACTTTGTCACTGTCTCTCTCTTTCTGTCTCTGTCTCTGTCTCTGTCTCTGTCGCTCTCTCTCTCTCATGGATCCTTTTTCTGGTTCAAATATTACAATTAAAATCATGTTCCTGTGTCCAGGTACCTGAACAGTCACTGTAGGTTAATTTACTCCTTCAATGCAATTTGTCCATTTTTGTTTGTTTTCTACATTAAAAAGTGAGTTTCAGAAGCTATGGATATAATACAGATAAAGGTAATACAGCCCTGTTCCATGTCCAGTTCACACTGCCTCTTAAGCATTGCAGGATACAACACAGGTGACCCTGGAAAATCAATCTGTCACACCTTGATGCTCTTGGCACCTATATGTTCCCTCAGCTACCACTAGGCCTTCTCCTCAGGGCAAAGAATGGAGTAAGCTCTGAGAACTGCCAGTTATAACCCCTCAAACAAAACAACTGTTTTTTTAAATAAACAGCTTTTAAGTTGATTCAGGCTTGCAGAATCAGTTGTTTGGGTGTATAGACTGAGATGCCCAGATTTCTCTGTCCTTCATGGGTCTCCGCATGGAAGGCTACTGCTTTCTTTGCCTCATTTTATCCACCTTCTACTCAGCAAGGTCATGCTTAGTCCTTTCCATGCTTTATTTCTCATTTTTCCTTCTTCCGTATGTATCTCTTTTGTTTCTAACTAGAATAAATTCTGTTTTTAAGCATTCTTGTTATGGATTAAGCTTACTTGCACAATCAAGAATACTCAACGTACTTTACAGCTCAGAAAGGTCAGTTTTGCAAAGCACCAGTTTACTAACTTACATATAATAGAAAATACACACGTTATGGAAATTAGGATATGGACATTGTGGAAGAAGCTTCATTCTGCCTGTGACAGAGAGAAAGTCACCCTAGATGGAACACTGTCTTTGCTGGCCAAATGGTCTCTTTTCTTTCTGTACAATATTTTCCACACTGATGGGAATTCCTTTTAAGGGCTCTTTTACTTTTGAGGGAAAATTCAAAACACAGTTTAATTAGAGAACTTGAATTTAGGGTATGGCTCATTGAATAACTTGCCTTTGGTACCACTTATTTGCCCTTTTGCCTCTTTCTTACTGTCTTTCAACTATCCTACTGATCGTGGGACTGATCTTTGGGAATGCTGTAACAGTTTTTAAACGTAATTTTAATCAACATGAAAACATTCTTTGATGACTATGTTAATAAAAGTAAAACAGGACAAAAATGTAATGATACATCTCACTTCAAACTCCTCCTGAGATAAAATGATATTTATGTGCAATTCTCATGCATCTGCCCTTTATCTCAAAACTATTGGACCTCTCTCTGTGTGTCTCTCTCTCTCTTTCTAGATTACATAGCATTTGAAATATATTCTTAATGTGTTTTTTATGCCAGCACATGCATTTTTACATTTCCCATGCCTCTTAAAAGATTTACTCTCATTTATATATTTTGTTAAAGTAGATATTACCCAGGTTTTATGAAAACTTTTTAAAAGAAGCTACCATAAATGTACATAAAATAAAAAAATGATTATAAAGTCATCTGAATGAAAATGTTTAAATATATTATATGTTTAAATGAAGCCATAGTCTTGTTTGGTCATTTTAATAATTTCAAATAAATTAAATTAATATTAAAGTAAAATAAATTTAAATTATTCCAAATAATTAAATATCAATAAAATGATTTTAGTAAAGATAATGGAATAAATTGGTCCATCTCCTGTAAATAAAGTTAATTTTTATAATGTACTCCAAAATAATATTTGGTTTTTATTTTGACCAGAAGTGTACCTTTTCTGTAATTATTCTATTTGTTTTACTTTTTTTATGCTACACCCAGTGGGCACTCAGGGATTATGCCTGGCACTGAGCTCAGAGATCATTACTTGGGGGAACATATGAATATCAGATATCAAACCCAGGCAGCTTCCTCCTTCCATGCTATACTTTCTCTCCTGCCCCATAACATTTTTTTTTTGCTTTTTGGGTCACACCCAGCAATGCTCAGGGGTTACTCCTGGCTCTGCACTCAAAAATTACCTCCTTGGTGGCTTGGGGGAACCATGTGGGATACCGGGATTGAATTCTGGTGGGCTGTATGACAGGCAAACTCTCTCCCACTGTAAGAAGTCTTGCCAACCTTAACTTCTTAATAGTCAATATTTTGTCTGATTTATCTTATTTCTAAAAATAATTTTTTAAATTTTTTTTTGTGCTTTGGGGTCATACCCAGAAATATTCAGGGGTTACTCCTGGATCACTCATGGTGCGGTTTGAGGCTGATTTAGAGTGCAGAGATCAAACCCCAGGTTGGCCATGTGCATGACAAATGCCCTACCCTCTGCACTGTCATTCTAGTCCAATTTTTTAAAGGGATTAGATTAAAACACCAAGTTCTGAAGTGAACTTTATTAAAAAATATTTTGTGGTATACTTTCAATATCAATTTTTTAAAAGATCATATCTTGGGACTGTAAAACTAACAATAGATATGGCATTTTAAAATATTTTATTATAACCACCGTGAGATAAACAATTACAAAGATGTTCAAGTTTGGGTTTCGGTCATACAGTGTTCCAGCACCCATCCCTCCACCAGCGCACATTTCCCACCACCAATGAGGCCGATTC